>OX422218.1:52068371-52340871 GCA_949130495.1 Sambucus nigra
ACACTAACAACGATTTTGATTTTGAATTTATCTCGACTCTACCAGCGATTTACCAAGGTTCTACCAGCGATTTTATCTCGGCAGTGGGCATTTAATCCAGGAACATACACGGTACTCCTATCGGAATAAATCTCAATTTATTTTCATGATTTATGTACAAACCATTTTGAAATACAAATATGGTTATGGTTATGTTAGACTGGAGTTGGGTGCTGATTTATTTGGTGTGGGATACTTTATCCGATTGGAGAAATGTTCATTCTTGATCAATTCTTATATAAATCAAGACAATGAATTTTGAAGGATTCTATTTCAAGCTAAGGGGTTCTAATTATAAGAATGACATACATATTTTCATCGCTCAATAGTAATGTTAAAATTTTGTAAGTTGAGAAGTTATTTTTTTATGTAAATTGTTATATAATTCCAGTTTACCTTTTTAGGTAAAATATATAATGTTTTTGGAAAATATACAATTTTCTAATCTGGATATATATAACATTTTTTGGGAAAATATATAATTTATTTTCTGGGAAGAAATTCATGCTTATAATTTTTTAATTGTGATTTTTTTCATACAATTTAGTACGAGTATTTTCAAATTTCATTTCTCTTTTCATGTGTGTTTGATATCAAAACTAAAAAATCAATTAATCTAGAGCATGTATGCCTCAATCAAAAAGGTTTCCCGGGATTAATTTCATTGCAAATCATTTGAATTATTGCATAAATAAATATCTATAGACACGTAATGGGGCAAAAGTATCAACAGTGGCCATGACAATAGTGCAAGAAGAAGAGTCTTGCAACGGCTGGAAAGAAGAATGAAGGTTGTACTAGGAATTTTCACTCCAGTTATGTGGAGATCAATCCATGAGTGCTTTATCTTTGATTGACGGAGAAAATGTCACCCATCTTCGTAAATTTGTAGGGGTGGCAATTCGGATCAACGGGCTGTGTTTTGGTTTGACACGATCGATAAGGTTTTTTTGGACACGAACACGATACGACACGACACAAATTCGTATTTTTTTTAGCTGACACAAATACGACCCGAATAAAAAATAACATGACACGACAACCATAATTTCTTAAATTTCAGGCGTAAAAAACACGATAACACGACACGACTCATAATTAAGGCACGAAAAGGACAGGACACATAATTAAGGCACGAAAAGGACACGACACGACTTCGTATAAAAAAAATACGACACGAACACGACACGAACACGAAACATCGTGTCAATTTCGGATCAATTTCGTGTCGTTTCTAAAATTGTCACCCCTATAAATTTGTGCATTTCTTGGGGTTTGAACCCAAAAATAATTTTTGTGACAGTTTGCGTCAGTGAAATTCATTTTGATGTTAAACTCCCCAAATTAAAAAATACAAGGTTATATGTGCTTTGTTAGTTTGAAATTCTTTAGTAAAACAATATGAGTGAATAATGTTTTTTTTAATAAATTGCTCCCAAGGAGCGGAGATTTAATAAACAAAGGGGAAAATAGTGGATGAGTGAAAAATGAATTTTGAACTCATCGTTATTTGTCAAACGGTGTCCTAACATGAGATCAACCTTACTGTTATTTTCACGTTGAAAATTTGTATCATTTATAGCTAACTATACAATGTTATTAGTTCTATGTGACAATGTTGTATTATTTTTTCCATTATATAATAAAAATGTTATATTTTTCTTCTTACATGTATATTTTTTTTTTATTCATGGCTAGATATAATCTAATGGAAAATGCATATGAATTTTTACAGATTTGTAAAATAAATTTTAAATCTTTCGACATCACTTCAAATGAGGTGTTGCTTTGCAAAATTTATTTTCATATATAATATTTAAACAATTTTTTGTATAATTATACATACATTTTTTAAACCGACCTTAAAATCCAGTGAACCCTAAAATTGTGATCAATCAATGATTTTTCCGGCTTAAAAACAGCTTTATCCCAAATAAGTTAACATGAGATGACAAGAGAAGCAATTAATTCAGCACACGGTCCTTATTATATATCCTATGGAACACATTTAAAATTAAAAAATAACAAGAAATAACAAGAATTAAGTCGTCTTATAATTAATAGGACACAAATAGTGAAGCCTTCTTACGCGACCAAAACATGTGGTTTGAGTTTATCTGTTATCGTATTCCATTGAAAAACGCAGCCAACCATTCCATCTGAGTCACAGCCTTATCACATTCCGGACGAAACAAATGAAACGCATGGCCCTCTCCCTCCGTCTCCGCAATCTCCAACTCTCCACCCCACCCACTCTTCCTCAACGCATCACAGTAACCCCTTCCTCTGTCTCTAAACATATCCTTCTCAACCAAGCAAACCATCACCCGCCGGCACCCTATACTCCCGAGCCGCGGGTCAGCAGAAGGGTTCAACCGCAGATCATCATTACCACCACTGCTAGACGGACACAAAAACTTGTACATCTCATCCACTCCCTCAGCCCCAAAATACGGTTGAATCAAAGCAAGCCCCAACAACTTCAACCCATGCGGTAACTCACTAACCCCAGCTCGTATTGCTACATCGTTTGCAATATTAGCACCAGCACTCTCTCCCCCTAGAAAAACACGTTGGAAATCAGCATGCTCATTGAGCAATGTCTCGGGACCATTTTCCACATGTGAGGCCACCCATTGTAGAGCAGCCCACGAGTCTTGGTAAGCAATGGGGAGTGGGTGCTCAGGTGCTAGCCTGTAGTCGACTGATACTATGAGAATTTTGGCTTTGGAGGCCAGAGAGGTTAAAAAATTGTTGAAGATTGGAGTGGAGGGAGAGCCAAGGCAGAAGCCACCGCCGTGGATGTGGATGAAAAGAGGGAGTTTTTCATTTGGGGTTTTGGCTTTGGGGATAAATATGCGGACAGAGACACCGGTTTCCGGGGAAATTACTACGTCTTTTGAAATGACGCCGGTTTTGGGGTCGTCGGTGGGTGGGACGAAGTCGGGGGAGTTATACTTTTCAACGCGGCCATTTTTGTGAACGCGGAAGTAGGGAAAGAAGTCGTGGAGTAGTTCAGTGGTGGTGGTTGAATCCATTGTAGGGGAGGAATAAATTTTGGGAGGAATTGATAAGGAGGTCAAGAAGCATGTATCATGATTTTAATATTAGTAGCGTGTGGTCGAAGTGGTGATTGGCTCAAAATATCTATGTTTATATCACTGTCACGTGAAACTGTATTCTAGCTGAAGTCTTTTACCTTTAATTTGACCTTTTACTCATATAAATTAAAGTACAGAGACATTTATATTTTGATTCTAGACATTTTAGTTTCATTATATAATTTTTTACATATAAGTTTTACTCTTAATTTTTTAGAATTTTTTTTCAGAATTTTATCCTTCTAAAATCATTCATCCGTAACTTCTTTGAGGAAGTTACATAATTGATTGAATTTTTTTTAATCTTCAAATGATCATAACTTTTAATTGACATATCCATTTTTTGCAAAATTACTATTTTTAAAATCTGCTCGACGAGATCTATCAAACAAGATCCATGAACCCTATATGATTTCAAAAAAAAAAATTACATTACTGTATGCACCAAGAAGAGAAGTAAATTTATATCTGTAACATTTTCATAAACACTAACATTTACTGTGTTAATATTACACAATAGACACACACACACACACAGAGTGGATCCAAACCTTTTTTCATGAAATTATCTTATTTTTAAAGGTCCACACTATCCAACAACTTTCATCGGATCTTCGATTTGGAGTGGCTAGGGTTGGCATTGGGTTATGTTTATATCTATAACATTTTCACTAACAGTAACATTTACTGTGTTATAGTATATATATTCATACACAGTGGATCGAAACCTCTTTTTTTTCGATATTATCTTATTTTTAACGGTCCGCGCTAGCTGCATCCAGTCCCCACCACCATCCACCCCCATTGTCGGAGCTACAACAACATTCATCAGTGCTCTGATTTAGGGTGATATGGGGTGCCGCTGGCGCGTACCTTAGGAAATAAGAGAATATTGGATAAATGGTGTTTGGATCCATCGAAGCTCCGGTTTGGGGTGAGTAACGTTGACATTGGATTAAGTTTATATCTGTAACATTTACTGTGTTATAACACAGTGAATATATATATATATATATATATATATATATATATATATATATATATATATGATGCTGGAAACAGCACCACCCCTCAAGGTGTTTGTAAGCTTAAATCAATGTTAGCAATGGCAGCACAAGAGTATATTAAAGATAAGAGATAAAGATGAGGAAAAGAGGATAAACACCATGGTATAAAGTGGTTCATCCAATTAGGCCTACGTCCACTGTGCAAGTGAGTGAGTAACGTCATTGAAATAAGGCACTAATGGCAATGGATACAATCTCTCAAACTTTCTCTCTCTATTGTATAATTGGACAGAGTTCGAGTTAGGGTTGTAATTTTTCGAATCCTTTACAAGGTAGAGGATGACTCTATATATAGTGCTTGGGGGTGTAATGTACCCCCCCCCCAGCATGCAATGAGCATGTGCATGAGCCTCGAGCCAATATGAGAGTGACACCTGGTTGGTCTCAACTAAGTAATGATGACCTCAATATTCCCTCACGTGGGGGAAATAATTTGGTTATAACAGATTTGTTCACGTGTTCCCAACTACACATATATGCGTGTAAAGGCTCGATTGTCTTCGATTGGTGTCAACCTCGGCCTGGAAGAGTACGAGGTTGGTGAAATCTGGCTGCTGCTCAATCCGAGGTTATTTACGATGATCTCGGCTCAGTAGGAAAGCTAAGGTAAGGCAGGTGGGGTTATAATGTCAGCCTGGGCCGAGGTCATGTTGGAGTAGTTGGAATGTCGGCTAATTCCGAGCCGAAGTTGGTCAGGTGATCCTTGCAATATCGACTTATTCCCAACCGAGGTTGGTCAGGTGATCTTTGCTACCTCGGCTTATTCCCAGCCGAGGTTGAAGAACGAGGTAGATGCGATTTCTGACGATGCCCGACAATGAGGTGATCAGTGATGTCAGCCATAGCCGACCTTATGTAGGAAGAGAGTGTTGACCTCTCATATGCCGAGGTTGGTGTCTCTGAGTTATCAGGTACATTTAGGGCATATCAATCACCCCTAGCCCTTAGTTACCTATGTGAGTAGGTGATTGAGGGGTATTTGCAAGGCCGAGGCCATTCTTCCTAGTGCACCAATATCTCCTTGACAAGTATCAGGAATTGAAGTGGGTAGCGTGCCTGACAAGTACAAAGATGATGATTGTCTTTTGGGCTCCTAAGGAAATGATGGGCCTTGGGATGTGTGCAATCAACTTTGAGGGTTAAAACCCTTCCCTTTCTCTTTCTTCCTCATTCCCCTCCATTTCTCTCGCCTGAATCTTCTTCATTCTCTCTCTTCCAGAGCTTTGTTGCTGCAGTTGTTGAGTTTCTTCGATTGTCATCTTCCTTCCCCTTATTCCACGATTATCCAGGTATCCTCTACATCTTACTTTGGTTATTTTCAGCCTTTAATTTTCCTTTGTTGCATTTTTCGGTCTCGGCTTGAGCTTTCCGGTGAGTTTATGAGTTTTTCGATGAGTTGTTCTTGACTGTTCTTGGCTAGTTTTCTCTTCAAATAACCATATTTGATCTTTAGCTTAGGTTATGTCATCCTGTTTGTTTTTTACTTGAGTCCTTAAATGTAAGGTCGTCCTCATATGCTCAGACCCCTTTATCAACTCTTAGAGGAATTCCCTTCTCTTAGGGAGAAAACCTTAGATAAGATTAGGCAAATAGAATGAGCCTAAGAGGAAGCTCGTAGGGTAGAGGCATTCCCTCTCAGACCAATATTTCCACCCCTTCTGAGGGTAGTATACCCTAAGCCAGTAGACCTAGTTGAGCCAGTGGAGACTCCATTGGAACCTACTCCAATGTCTGAATCTGAGTCATCAACCTCAGACCCCATGTCTGTGGACTCATTCCAAGAGGCGATGGACTTCTCAATTAGGATTGATCAGGCCCCTGATCAAGCCGGGGTCCAGAGTCGAGTCCCTTCTCATAATGATGCTAACACCTCTAGCTCTTCCTCTGACGTTGAGGTTATAGCGCCTAGCGTAGCCTTTCCACCACATATTAGTGCCGTCCCTTTATCATCCACCACAGGGGCTGAGTTTGCTTGGAGGTTTCCCACTGAACTACCACACTTGCTCAGGCTGACGTTGCTCGGGATGCGGACGATGGTTACGAAAGTGATGTTGACACCTCAGAGGCAGTCGAGATAGAGAGTACTGTCAGCGAATTTGACCTCCTCGCTTTCAGGCATCTTTACTCCATAGGTCCTTCTATCACTACACCAAAACTGGCGATTGGTCACGGCCAAAATCCCTGACCAAACCTGTGGGTCGCGGACTTGGGCCGTGACCATTTCGGGCGTGACCATTTTCGTGGGTCGCGGCCCAAGTCCGTGACCAAAAAATGGTCACGGCCGAGAGGGGTCACGGCAGATGGTCGCGGACTTAGGCCGTGACCCATGCCGTGATGGGTCGCGGCTCTAATCCGTGACCCATAACCGTGACAAATTGGTCGCGGCCAAAGTCCGCGACCCATGTGCGTGACAAAAAAAAATTAAAAAAATTGGTCGCGGCCCTTGTCCATGACCCACAACCGTGACAAATTGGTCGCGGCCAAAGTCCGCGACCCATGTGCGTGACAAAAAAAAATTAAAAAAATTGGTCACGGTCCTTGTCCATGACCCACGACCGTGACAAATTGGTCGCGGACTTTGGCCGCGACCCATGTGTGTGACAAAAAAAATTTAAAAAAAATTGGTCGCGGCCCTAGTCCGCGACCCATTACCGTGACAAAAAATAAAAAAAATGGTCGCGGACTTTGGCCGCGACCATTTTTAAGCGCGACAAAAAAAAGTAAAAATGGTCATGGACAAAGTCCATGACCATATTTATCTGTAATTTAAAAAAAATGTATTTTTTTTTGCCCAATCCTAAAATTGGGGTTCCTGTGAGTGCATCATCGGTTGCTACGAGGTGTTGCAAATATTTATTATAGGCAAAACAATAAAAAAAAATCACAAATTGCGAATTGAGAATGTTGTTAATAAACAAATATATATACAAACATAAAAATATTACACGTCTTAATAATTCACAGACCAAAAAAAAATTGGGCAGAGTTTCCTCTATTTTCTTGACATTCCAAAACCTGTAAATGAAAAACCTGCTTATTATAAAGCCCGCACGGCTATAAAATTCAACAATCAAATTATAAAAGCCCGCACGGCCACAAAACTAAACAATAAAAGCCTGCACGGCTATAACACATAAAAAACATTATCCTGAATGTCCACAACATATAAATAATCATCATGTTGTAAAACATTGCCTCCTTCATTTTATCCACGCGCAAAAATCCTACAAATGATAGGATACAAAAAATAAAAGTATCAGTAACCAAGTAATTTTACAAAAAAACTAATCAAGCTGAAAAATTGCATATATGAGTTAAAATTATCAGTAACCAAGTAGAAATATAAAAATTAAGTGTGGAAATAAGCAAATTACTGCCGTACTCTCAAACCGGGAGACCCGCGGCTGCGGGGTCAGTTCCTACGAGTTACGTTGGTCCCGTGGGAGGTGTTGGTGCCACCCACGGGGCCGTTCGGGGGTTGTTTCGAGTTCTCACCCTCTAACGCCATGTTTTTAAGCCTAAGTGTGGAAATAAGCAAATTACCGTCGTACACTCAAACCGGGACACCCGCGGCTGCGGGGTCCGTTCCCACGAGTTACGTTGGTCCCGTGGGAGGTGTTGGTGCCACCCACGGGGCCGTTCGGGGGCTGTTTCGCGTTCTCACCCTCTAACGACATGTTTTTAAGCCTAAGTGTGGAAATAAGCAAATTATCATCGTACTCTCAAACCGGGACACCCGCGGCTGCGGGGTCAGTTCCCACGAGTTACGTTGGTCCCGTGAGAGGTGTTGGTGCCACCCACGGGGCCGTTCGGAGGCTGTTTCGAGTTCTCACCCTCTAACGCCATGTTTTTAAGCCTAAGTGTGGAAATAACCAAATTACCGTCGTACTCTCAAACCGGGAGACCCGCGGCTGCGGGGTCCGTTCCCACGAGTTACGTTGGTCCCGTGGGAGGTGTTGGTGCCACCCACGGGGCCGTTCGGAGGCTGTTTCGAGTTCTCACCCTCTAACGCCATGTTTTTAAGCCTAAGTGTGGAAATAAGCAATTTACCGTCGTACTCTCAAACCGGGAGACCCGCGGCTGCGGGGTCCGTTCCCACGAGTTACGTTGGTCCCGTGGGAGGTGTTGGTGCCACCCACGGGGCCGTTCGGGGGCTGTTTCGAGTTTTCACCCTCTAACGCCATGTTAAGCCTAAGTGTAGAAATAAGCAAATTACCGTCGTACTCTCAAACCGGGACACCCGCGGCTGCGGGGTCAGTTCCCACGAGTTACGTTGGTCCCGTGGGAGGTGTTGGTGCCACCCACGGGGCCGTTCGGGGGCTGTTTCGAGTTCTCACCCTCTAACGCCATGTTTTTAAGCCTAAGTGTGGAAATAAGCAAATTATCATCGTACTCTCAAACCGGGACACCCGCGGCTGCGGGGTCAGTTCCGACGAGTTACGTTGGTCACGTGGGAGGTGTTGGTGCCACCCACGGGGCCGTTCGGGGGCTGTTTCGAGTTCTCACCCTCTAACGCCATGTTTTTAAGCCTAAGTGTGGAAATAAGCAAATTACCGTCGTACTCTCAAACCGGGAGACCCGCGGCTGCGGGGTCCGTTCCCACGAGTTACGTTGGTCCCGTGGGAGGTGTTGGTGCCACCCACGGGGCCGTTCGGAGGCTGTTTCGAGTTCTCACCCTCTAACGCCATGTTTTTAAGCCTAAGTGTGGAAATAAGCAAATTATCGTCGTACTCTCAAACCGGGAGACCCGCGGCTGCGGGGTCCGTTCCCACGAGTTACGTTGGTCACGTGGGAGGTGTTGGTGCCACCCACGGGGCCGTTCGGGGGCTGTTTCGAGTTCTCACCCTCTAACGCCATGTTTTTAAGCCTAAGTGTGGAAATAAGCAAATTACCGTCGTACTCTCAAACCGGGACACCCGCGGCTGCGGCGTCCGTTCCCACGAGTTACGTTGGTCCCGTGGGAGGTGTTAGTGCCACCCACGGGGCCGTTCGGGGGCTGTTTCGAGTATTCACCCTCTAACGCCATGTTAAGCCTAAGTGTAGAAATAAGCAAATTACCGTCGTACTCTCAAATCGGGACACCCGCGGCTGCGGGGTCAGTACCTACGAGTTACGTTGGTCCCGTGGGAGGTGTTGGTGCCACCCACGGGGACGTTCGGGGGCTGTTTCGAGTTCTCACCCTCTAACGCCATGTTTTTAAGCCTAAGTGTAGAAATAAGCAAATTATCATCGTACTCTCAAACCGGGACACCCGCGGCTGCGGGGTCAGTTCCCACGAGTTACGTTGGTCCCGTGGGAGGTGTTGGTGCCACCCACTGGGCCGTTCGGAGGCTGTTTCGAGTTCTCACCCTCTAACGCCATGTTTTTAAGCCTAAGTGTGGAAATAAGCAAATTACCGTCGTACTCTCAAACCGGGAGACCCGCGGCTGCGGGGTCCGTTCCCACGAGTTACGTTGGTCCCGTGGGAGGTGTTGGTGCCACCCACGGGGCCGTTCGGGGGCTGTTTCGAGTTTTCACCCTCTAACGCCATGTTAAGCCTGAGTGTAGAAATTAGCAAATTACCGTCGTACTCTCAAACCGGGACACCCGCGGCTGCGGGGTCAGTTCCCACGAGTTACGTTGGTCCCGTGGGAGGTGTTGGTGCCACCCACGGGGCCGTTCGGGGGCTGTTTCGAGTTCTCACCCTCTAACGCCATGTTTTTAAGCCTAAGTGTGGAAATAAGCAAATTATCATCGTACTCTCAAACGGGGACACCCGCGGCTGCGGAGTCAGTTCCGACGAGTTACGTTGGTCCCGTGGGAGGTGTTGGTGCAACCCACGGGGCCGTTCGGAGGCTGTTTCGAGTTCTCACCCTCTAACGCCATGTTTTTAAGCCTAAGTGTGGAAATAAGCAAATTATCGTCGTACTCTCAAACCGGGAGACCCGCGGCTGCGGGGTCCGTTCCCACGAGTTACGTTGGTCACGTGGGAGGTGTTGGTGCCACCCACGGGGCCGTTCGGGGGCTGTTTCGAGTTCTCACCCTCTAACGCCATGTTTTTAAGCCTAAGTGTGGAAATAAGCAAATTACCGTCGTACTCTCAAACCGGGACACCCGCGGCTGCGGCGTCCGTTCCCACGAGTTACGTTGGTCCCGTGGGAGGTGTTAGTGCCACCCACGGGGCCGTTCGGGGGCTGTTTCGAGTATTCACCCTCTAACGCCATGTTAAGCCTAAGTGTAGAAATAAGCAAATTACCGTCGTACTCTCAAATCGGGACACCCGCGGCTGCGGGGTCAGTACCTACGAGTTACGTTGGTCCCGTGGGAGGTGTTGGTGCCACCCACGGGGCCGTTCGGGGGCTGTTTCGAGTTCTCACCCTCTAACGCCATGTTTTTAAGCCTAAGTGTGGAAATAAGCAAATTGCCGTCGTACACTCAAACCGGGACACCCGCGGCTGCGGCGTCCGTTCCCACGAGTTACGTTGGTCCCGTGGGAGGTGTTAGTGCCACCCACGGGGCCGTTCGGGGGCTGTTTCGAGTTTTCACCCTCTAACGCCATGTTAGGCCTAAGTGTAGAAATAAGCAAATTACCGTCGTACTCTCAAACCGGGACACCCGCGGCTGCGGGGTCAGTTCCCACGAGTTACGTTGGTCCCGTGGGAGGTGTTGGTGCCACCCACGGGGCCGTTCGGGGGCTGTTTCGAGTTCTCACCCTCTAACGCCATGTTTTTAAGCCTAAGTGTGGAAATAAGCAAATTATCATCGTACTCTCAAACCGGGACACCCGCAGCTGCGGGGTCAGTTCCTACGAGTTACGTTGGTCCCGTGGGAGGTGTTGGTGCCACCCACGGGGCCGTTCGGGGGCTGTTTCGAGTTCTCACCCTCTAACGCCATGTTTTTAAGCCTAAGTGTGGAAATAAGCAAATTACCGTCGTACTCTCAAACCGGGACACCCGCGGCTGCGGGGTCTGTTCCCACGAGTTACGTTGGTCCCGTGGGAGGTGTTGGTGCCACCCACGGGGCCGTTCGGGGGCTGTTTCGCGTTCTCACCCTCTAACGCCATGTTTTTAAGCCTAAGTGTGGAAATAAGCAAATTATCATCGTACTCTCAAACCGGGACACCCGCGGCTGCGGGGTCAGTTCCTACGAGTTACGTTGGTCCCGTGGGAGGTGTTGGTGCCACCCACGGGGCCGTTCGGGGGCTGTTTCGAGTTCTCACCCTCTAACGCCATGTTTTTAAGCCTAAGTGTGGAAATAAGCAAATTACCGTCGTACACTCAAACCGGGACACCCGCGGCTGCGGCGTCCGTTCCCACGAGTTACGTTGGTCCCGTGGGAGGTGTTGGTGCCACCCACGGGGACGTTCGGGGGCTGTTTCGCGTTCTCACCCTCTAACGCCATGTTTTTAAGCCTAAGTGTAGAAATAAGCAAATTATCATCGTACTCTCAAACCGGGACACCCGCGGCTGCGGGGTCAGTTCCCACGAGTTACGTTGGTCCCGTGGGACGTGTTGGTGCCACCCACGGGGCCGTTCGGAGGCTGTTTCGAGTTCTCACCCTCTAACGCCATGTTTTTAAGCCTAAGTGTGGAAATAAGCAAATTACCGTCGTACTCTCAAACCGGGAGACCCGCGGCTGCGGGGTCCGTTCCCACGAGTTACGTTGGTCCCGTGGGAGGTGTTGGTGACACCCACGGGGCCGTTCGGGGGCTGTTTCGAGTTTTCACCCTCTAACGCCATGTTAAGCCTGAGTGTAGAAATAAGCAAATTACCATCGTACTCTCAAACCGGGACACCCGCGGCTGCGGGGTCAGTTCCCACGAGTTACGTTGGTCCCGTGGGAGGTGTTGGTGCCACCCACGGGGCCGTTCGGGGGCTGTTTCGAGTTCTCACCCTCTAACGCCATGTTTTTAAGCCTAAGTGTGGAAATAAGCAAATTATCATCGTACTCTCAAACCGGGACACCCGCGGCTGCGGGGTCAGTTCCGACGAGTTACGTTGGTCCCGTGGGAGGTGTTGGTGCAACCCACGGGGCCGTTCGGAGGCTGTTTCGAGTTCTCACCCTCTAACGCCATGTTTTTAAGCCTAAGTGTGGAAATAAGCAAATTATCGTCGTACTCTCAAACCGGGAGACCCGCGGCTGCGGGGTCCGTTCCCACGAGTTACGTTGGTCACGTGGGAGGTGTTGGTGCCACCCACGGGGCCGTTCGGGGGCTGTTTCGAGTTCTCACCCTCTAACGCCATGTTTTTAAGCCTAAGTGTGGAAATAAGCAAATTACCGTCGTACTCTCAAACCGGGACACCCGCGGCTGCGGCGTCCGTTCCCACGAGTTACGTTGGTCCCGTGGGAGGTGTTAGTGCCACCCACGGGGCCGTTCGGGGGCTGTTTCGCGTTCTCACCCTCTAACGCCATGTTTTTAAGCCTAAGTGTAGAAATAAGCAAATTACCGTCGTACTCTCAAATCGGGACACCCGCGGCTGCGGGGTCAGTTCCTACGAGTTACGTTGGTCCCGTGGGAGGTGTTGGTGCCACCCACGGGGCCGTTCGGGGGCTGTTTTGAGTTCTCACCCTCTAACGCCATGTTTTTAAGCCTAAGTGTGGAAATAAGCAAATTACCGTCGTACACTCAAACCGGGACACCCGCGGCTGCGGCGTCCGTTCCCACGAGTTACGTTGGTCCCGTGGGAGGTGTTAGTGCCACCAACGGGACCGTTCGGGGGCTGTTTCGAGTTTTCACCCTCTAACACCATGTTAAGCCTAAGTGTAGAAATAAGCAAATTACCGTCGTACTCTCAAACCGGGACACCCGCGGCTGCGGGGTCAGTTCCCACGAGTTACGTTGGTCCCGTGGGAGGTGTTGGTGCCACCCACTGGGCCGTTCGGAGGCTGTTTCGAGTTCTCACCCTCTAACGCCATGTTTTTAAGCCTAAGTGTGGAAATAAGCAAATTACCGTCGTACTCTCAAACCGGGAGACCCGCGGCTGCGGGGTCCGTTCCCACGAGTTACGTTGGTCCCGTGGGAGGTGTTGGTGCCACCCACGGGGCCGTTCGGGGGCTGTTTCGAGTTTTCACCCTCTAACGCCATGTTAAGCCTGAGTGTAGAAATAAGCAAATTACCGTCGTACTCTCAAACCGGGACACCCGCGGCTGCGGGGTCAGTTCCCACGAGTTACGTTGGTCCGGTGGGAGGTGTTGGTGCCACCCACGGGGCCGTTCGGAGGCTGTTTCGAGTTCTCACCCTCTAACGCCATGTTTTTAAGCCTAAGTGTGGAAATAAGCAAATTATCATCGTACTCTCAAACTGGGACACCCGCGGCTGCGGGGTCAGTTCCGACGAGTTACGTTGGTCCCGTGGGAGGTGTTGGTACCACCCACGGGGCTGTTCGGAGGCTGTTTCGAGTTCTCACCCTCTAACGCCATGTTTTTAAGCCTAAGTGTGGAAATAAGCAAATTACCGTCGTACTCTCAAACCGGGAGACCCGCGGCTACGGGGTCCGTTCCCACGAGTTACGTTGGTCCCGTGGGAGGTGTTGGTGCCACCCACGGGGCCGTTCGGGGGCTGTTTCGAGTTCTCACCCTCTAACGCCATGTTTTTAAGCCTAAGTGTGGAAATAAGCAAATTACCGTCGTACTCTCAAACCGGGACACCCGCGGCTGCAGCGTCCGTTCCCACGAGTTACGTTGGTCCCGTGGGAGGTGTTAGTGCCACCCACGGGGCCGTTCGGGGGCTGTTTCGAGTATTCACCCTCTAACGCCATGTTAAGCCTAAGTGTAGAAATAAGCAAATTACCGTCGTACTCTCAAATCGGGACACCCGCGGCTGCGGGGTCAGTTCCTACGAGTTACGTTGGTCCCGTGGGAGGTGTTGGTGCCACCCACGGGGCCGTTCGGGGGCTGTTTCGAGTTCTCACCCTCTAACGCCATGTTTTTAAGCCTAAGTGTGGAAATAAGCAAATTACCGTCGTACACTCAAACCGGGACACCCGCGGCTGCGGCGTCCGTTCCCACGAGTTACGTTGGTCCCGTGGGAGGTGTTAGTACCACCCACGGGGCCGTTCGGGGGCTGTTTCGAGTTTTCACCCTCTAACGCCATGTTAAGCCTAAGTGTAGAAATAAGCAAATTACCGTCGTACTCTCAAACCGGGACACCCGCGGCTGCGGGGTCAGTTCCCACGAGTTACGTTGGTCCCGTGGGAGGTGTTGGTGCCACCCACGGGGCCGTTCGGGGGCTGTTTCGAGTTCTCACCCTCTAACGCCATGTTTTTAAGCCTAAGTGTGGAAATAAGCAAATTATCATCGTACTCTCAAACCGGGACACCCGCGGCTGCGGGGTCAGTTCCTACGAGTTACGTTGGTCCCGTGGGAGGTGTTGGTGCCACCCACGGGGCCGTTCGGGGGCTGTTTCGAGTTCTCACCCTCTAACGCCATGTTTTTAAGCCTAAGTGTGGAAATAAGCAAATTACCGTCGTACTCTCAAACCGGGACACCCGCGGCTGCGGGGTCTGTTCCCACGAGTTACGTTGGTCCCGTGGGAGGTGTTGGTGCCACCCACGGGGCCGTTCGGGGGCTGTTTCGAGTTCTCACCCTCTAACGCCATGTTTTTAAGCCTAAGTGTGGAAATAAGCAAATTATCATCGTACTCTCAAACCGGGACACCCGCGGCTGCGGGGTCAGTTCCTACGAGTTACGTTGGTCCCGTGGGAGGTGTTGGTACCACCCACGGGGCCGTTCGGGGGCTGTTTCGAGTTCTCACCCTCTAACGCCATGTTTTTAAGCCTAAGTGTGGAAATAAGCAAATTACCGTCGTACTCTCAAACCGGGACACCCGCGGCTGCGGGGTCTGTTCCCACGAGTTACGTTGGTCCCGTGGGAGGTGTTGGTGCCACCCACGGGGCCGTTCGGGGGCTGTTTCGAGTTCTCACCCTCTAACGCCATGTTTTTAAGCCTAAGTGTGGAAATAAGCAAATTATCATCGTACTCTCAAACCGGGACACCCGCGGCTGCTGGGTCAGTTCCTACGAGTTACGTTGGTCCCGTGGGAGGTGTTGGTGCCACCCACGGGGCCGTTCGGGGGCTGTTTCGAGTTCTCACCCTCTAACGCCATGTTTTTAAGCCTAAGTGTGGAAATAAGCAAATTACCGTCGTACACTCAAACCGGGACTCCCGCGGCTGCGGCGTCCGTTCCCACGAGTTACGTTGGTCCCGTGGGAGGTGTTAGTGCCACCCACGGGGCCGTTCGGGGGCTGTTTCGAGTTTTCAACCTCTAACGCCATGTTAGGCCTAAGTGTAGAAATAAGCAAATTACCGTCGTACTCTCAAACCGGGACACCCGCGGCTGCGGGGTCAGTTCCCACGAGTTACGTTGGTCCCGTGGGAGGTGTTGGTGCCACCCACGGGGCCGTTCGGGGGCTGTTTCGAGTTCTCACCCTCTAACGCCATGTTTTTAAGCCTAAGTGTGGAAATAAGCAAATTATCATCGTACTCTCAAACCGGGACACCCGCAGCTGCGGGGTCAGTTCCTACGAGTTACGTTGGTCCCGTGGGAGGTGTTGGTGCCACCCACGGGGCCGTTCGGGGGCTGTTTCGAGTTCTCACCCTCTAACGCCATGTTTTTAAGCCTAAGTGTGGAAATAAGCAAATTACCGTCGTACTCTCAAACCGGGACACCCGCGGCTGCGGGGTCTGTTCCCACGAGTTACGTTGGTCCCGTGGGAGGTGTTGGTGCCACCCACGGGGCCGTTCGGGGGCTGTTTCGCGTTCTCACCCTCTAACGCCATGTTTTTAAGCCTAAGTGTGGAAATAAGCAAATTATCATCGTACTCTCAAACCGGGACACCCGCGGCTGCGGGGTCAGTTCCTACGAGTTACGTTGGTCCCGTGGGAGGTGTTGGTGCCACCCACGGGGCCGTTCGGGGGCTGTTTCGAGTTCTCACCCTCTAACGCCATGTTTTTAAGCCTAAGTGTGGAAATAAGCAAATTACCGTCGTACACTCAAACCGGGACACCCGCGGCTGCGGGGTCCGTTCCCACGAGTTACGTTGGTCCCGTGGGAGGTGTTGGTGCCACCCACGGGGACGTTCGGGGGCTGTTTCGCGTTCTCACCCTCTAACGCCATGTTTTTAAGCCTAAGTGTGGAAATAAGCAAATTATCATCGTACTCTCAAACCGGGACACCCGCGGCTGCGGGGTCAGTTCCCACGAGTTACGTTGGTCCCGTGGGAGGTGTTGGTGCCACCCACGGGGCCGTTCGGAGGCTGTTTCGAGTTCTCACCCTCTAACGCCATGTTTTTAAGCCTAAGTGTGGAAATAAGCAAATTACCGTCGTACTCTCAAACCGGGAGACCCGCGGCTGCGGGGTCCGTTCCCACGAGTTACGTTGGTCCCGTGGGAGGTGTTGGTGACACCCACGGGGCCGTTCGGGGGCTGTTTCGAGTTTTCACCCTCTAACGCCATGTTAGGCCTGAGTGTAGAAATAAGCAAATTACCGTCGTACTCTCAAACCGGGACACCCGCGGCTGCGGGGTCAGTTCCCACGAGTTACGTTGGTCCCGTGGGAGGTGTTGGTGCCACCCACGGGGCCGTTCGGGGGCTGTTTCGAGTTCTCACCCTCTAACGCCATGTTTTTAAGCCTAAGTGTGGAAATAAGCAAATTATCATCGTACTCTCAAACCGGGACACCCGCGGCTGCGGGGTCAGTTCCCACGAGTTACGTTGGTCCCGTGGGAGGTGTTGGTGCCACCCACGGGGCCGTTCGGAGGCTGTTTCGAGTTCTCACCCTCTAACGCCATGTTTTTAAGCCTAAGTGTGGAAATAAGCAAATTACCGTCGTACTCTCAAACCGGGAGACCCGCGGCTGCGGGGTCCGTTCCCACGAGTTACGTTGGTCCCGTGGGAGGTGTTGGTGACACCCACGGGGCCGTTCGGGGGCTGTTTCGAGTTTTCACCCTCTAACGCCATGTTAGGCCTGAGTGTAGAAATAAGCAAATTACCGTCGTACTCTCAAACCGGGACACCCGCGGCTGCGGGGTCAGTTCCCACGAGTTACGTTGGTCCCGTGGGAGGTGTTGGTGCCATCCACGGGGCCGTTCGGGGGCTGTTTCGAGTTCTCACCCTCTAACGCCATGTTTTTAAGCCTAAGTGTGGAAATAAGCAAATTATCATCGTACTCTCAAACCGGGAGACCCGCGGCTGCGGGGTCAGTTCCGACGAGTTACGTTGGTCCCGTGGGAGGTGTTGGTGCAACCCACGGGGCCGTTCGGAGGCTGTTTCGAGTTCTCACCCTCTAACGCCATGTTTTTAAGCCTAAGTGTGGAAATAAGCAAATTATCGTCGTACTCTCAAACCGGGAGACCCGCGGCTGCGGGGTCCGTTCCCACGAGTTACGTTGGTCACGTGGGAGGTGTTGGTGCCACCCACGGGGCCGTTCGGGTGCTGTTTCGAGTTCTCACCCTCTAACGCCATGTTTTTAAGCCTAAGTGTGGAAATAAGCAAATTACCGTCGTACTCTCAAACCGGGACACCCGCGGCTGCGGCGTCCGTTCCCACGAGTTACGTTGGTCCCGTGGGAGGTGTTAGTGCCACCCACGGGGCCGTTCGGGGGCTGTTTCGCGTTCTCACCCTCTAACGCCATGTTTTTAAGCCTAAGTGTAGAAATAAGCAAATTACCGTCGTACTCTCAAATCGGGACACCCGCGGCTGCGGGGTCAGTTCCTACGAGTTACGTTGGTCCCGTGGGAGGTGTTGGTGCCACCCACGGGGCCGTTCGGGGGCTGTTTCGAGTTCTCACCCTCTAACGCCATGTTTTTAAGCCTAAGTGTGGAAATAAGCAAATTACCGTCGTACACTCAAACCGGGACACCCGCGGCTGCGGCGTCCGTTCCCACGAGTTACGTTGGTCCCGTGGGAGGTGTTAGTGCCACCCACGGGACCGTTCGGGGGCTGTTTCGAGTTTTCACCCTCTAACACCATGTTAAGCCTAAGTGTAGAAATAAGCAAATTACCGTCGTACTCTCAAACCGGGACACCCGCGGCTGCGGGGTCAGTTACCACGAGTTACGTTGGTCCCGTGGGAGGTGTTGGTGCCACCCACTGGGCCGTTCGGAGGCTGTTTCGAGTTCTCACCCTCTAACGCCATGTTTTTAAGCCTAAGTGTAGAAATAAGCAAATTACCGTCGTACTCTCAAACCGGGACACCCGCGGCTGCGGGGTCAGTTCCCACGAGTTACGTTGGTCCCGTGGGAGGTGTTGGTGCCATCCACGGGGCCGTTCGGGGGCTGTTTCGAGTTCTCACCCTCTAACGCCATGTTTTTAAGCCTGAGTGTGGAAATAAGCAAATTATCATCGTACTCTCAAACCGGGAGACCCGCGGCTGCGGGGTCAGTTCCGACGAGTTACGTTGGTCCCGTGGGAGGTGTTGGTGCAACCCACGGGGCCGTTCGGAGGCTGTTTCGAGTTCTCACCCTCTAACGCCATGTTTTTAAGCCTAAGTGTGGAAATAAGCAAATTATCGTCGTACTCTCAAACCGGGACACCCGCGGCTGCGGGGTCAGTTCCCACGAGTTACGTTGGTCACGTGGGAGGTGTTGGTGCCACCCACGGGGCCGTTCGGGGGCTGTTTCGAGTTCTCACCCTCTAACGCCATGTTTTTAAGCCTAAGTGTGGAAATAAGCAAATTACCGTCGTACTCTCAAACCGGGAGACCCGCGGCTACGGGGTCCGTTCCCACGAGTTACGTTGGTCCCGTGGGAGGTGTTGGTGCCACCCACGGGGCCGTTCGGGGGCTGTTTCGCGTTCTCACCCTCTAACGCCATGTTTTTAAGCCTAAGTGTGGAAATAAGCAAATTACCGTCGTACTCTCAAACCGGGACACCCGCGGCTGCAGCGTCCGTTCCCACGAGTTACGTTGGTCCCGTGGGAGGTGTTAGTGCCACCCACGGGGCCGTTCGGGGGCTGTTTCGAGTATTCACCCTCTAACGCCATGTTAAGCCTAAGTGTAGAAATAAGCAAATTACCGTCGTACTCTCAAATCGGGACACCCGCGGCTGCGGGGTCAGTTCCTACGAGTTACGTTGGTCCCGTGGGAGGTGTTGGTGCCACCCACGGGGCCGTTCGGGGGCTGTTTCGAGTTCTCACCCTCTAACGCCATGTTTTTAAGCCTAAGTGTGGAAATAAGCAAATTACCGTCGTACACTCAAACCGGGACACCCGCGGCTGCGGCGTCCGTTCCCACGAGTTACGTTGGTCCCGTGGGAGGTGTTAGTACCACCCACGGGGCCGTTCGGGGGCTGTTTCGAGTTTTCACCCTCTAACGCCATGTTAAGCCTAAGTGTAGAAATAAGCAAATTACCGTCGTACTCTCAAACCGGGACACCCGCGGCTGCGGGGTCAGTTCCCACGAGTTACGTTGGTCCCGTGGGAGGTGTTGGTGCCACCCACGGGGCCGTTCGGGGGCTGTTTCGAGTTCTCACCCTCTAACGCCATGTTTTTAAGCCTAAGTGTGGAAATAAGCAAATTATCATCGTACTCTCAAACCGGGACACCCGCGGCTGCGGGGTCAGTTCCTACGAGTTACGTTGGTCCCGTGGGAGGTGTTGGTGCCACCCACGGGGCCGTTCGGGGGCTGTTTCGAGTTCTCACCCTCTAACGCCATGTTTTTAAGCCTAAGTGTGGAAATAAGCAAATTACCGTCGTACTCTCAAACCGGGACACCCGCGGCTGCGGGGTCTGTTCCCACGAGTTACGTTGGTCCCGTGGGAGGTGTTGGTGCCACCCACGGGGCCGTTCGGGGGCTGTTTCGCGTTCTCTCCCTCTAACGCTATGTTTTTAAGCCTAAGTGTGGAAATAAGCAAATTATCATCGTACTCTCAAACCGGGACACCCGCGGCTGCGGGGTCAGTTCCTACGAGTTACGTTGGTCCCGTGGGAGGTGTTGGTGCCACCCACGGGGCCGTTCGGGGGCTGTTTCGAGTTCTCACCCTCTAACGCCATGTTTTTAAGCCTAAGTGTGGAAATAAGCAAATTACCGTCGTACTCTCAAACCGGGACACCCGCGGCTGCGGGGTCCGTTCCCACGAGTTACGTTGGTCCCGTGGGAGGTGTTGGTGCCACCCACGGGGACGTTCGGGGGCTGTTTCGCGTTCTCACCCTCTAACGCCATGTTTTTAAGCCTAAGTGTGGAAATAAGCAAATTATCATCGTACTCTCAAACCGGGACACCCGCGGCTGCGGGGTCAGTTCCCACGAGTTACGTTGGTCCCGTGGGAGGTGTTGGTGCCACCCACGGGGCCGTTCCGAGGCTGTTTCGAGTTCTCACCCTCTAACGCCATGTTTTTAAGCCTAAGTGTGGAAATAAGCAAATTACCATCGTACTCTCAAACCGGGACTCCCGCGGCTGCGGGGTCCGTTCCCACGAGTTACGTTGGTCCCGTGGGAGGTGTTGGTGCCTCCCACGGGGCCGTTCGGAGGCTGTTTCGAGTTCTCACCCTCTAACGCCATGTTTTTAAGCCTAAGTGTGGAAATAAGCAAATTATCGTCGTACTCTCAAACCGGGAGACCCGCGGCTGCGGGGTCCGTTCCCACGAGTTACGTTGGTCACGTGGGAGGTGTTGGTGCCACCCACGGGGCCGTTCGGGGGCTGTTTCGAGTTCTCACCCTCTAACGCCATGTTTTTAAGCCTAAGTGTGGAAATAAGCAAATTACCGTCGTACTCTCAAACCGGGACACCCGCGGCTGCGGCGTCCGTTCCCACGAGTTACGTTGGTCCCGTGGGAGGTGTTAGTGCCACCCACGGGGCCGTTCGGGGGCTGTTTCGAGTATTCACCCTCTAACGCCATGTTAAGCCTAAGTGTAGAAATAAGCAAATTACCGTCGTACTCTCAAATCGGGACACCCGCGGCTGCGGGGTCAGTTCCTACGAGTTACGTTGGTCCCGTGGGAGGTGTTGGTGCCACCCACGGGGCCGTTCGGGGGCTGTTTCGAGTTCTCACCCTCTAACGCCATGTTTTTAAGCCTAAGTGTGGAAATAAGCAAATTACCGTCGTACTCTCAAACCGGGACACCCGCGACTGCGGCGTCCGTTCCCACGAGTTACGTTGGTCCCGTGGGAGGTGTTAGTGCCACCCACGGGGCCGTTCGGGGGCTGTTTCGAGTATTCACCCTCTAACGCCATGTTACGTCGTACACTCAAATCGCGAGTCCCGTAACTACGCGGTCTGTTCCTATGAGTCGCATTGGTCCCGTGCGAGGTGTTCGTGACTCTTACGGGACCGTTTGGTGTTTGTTTTAGGTTTTCATCCTTCGAGGGCATGTTTTTATGCTTAAGTCTAACTTTTTGCAAATTTACGTCGTACACTCAAACCGGGAGCCCCGTGACTACACGGTCTGTTCCTACGATTTACATTGATCCCGTGCGAGGTGTTCGCGACTCTTACGGGACCGTTTTGTGACTGTTTTACATTTTCACCATTCGATGGCATGTTTTTATGCTTAAGTCTAATTTTTTACAAATTTACGTCGCACACTCAAACTGGGAGCGCCGTGACTACACGGTCAGTTCCTACGAGTTACATTGGTCCCGTGCGAGGTGTTCGTGACTCTTACGGGACCGTTTTAAGGTTGTTTTACATTTTCACCCTTCGATGACATGTTTTTTATGCTTAAGTCTAATTTTTTACAAATTTACATCGTACACTCAAACCGGGAGCCCCGTGACTACGCGGTCGGTTCCTACGAGTCACATTGGTCCTGCGCGACAAGTGAATAAGATGAACGGTCACAAATTGCAAACCCAAGAATAACTTTCGAACCATGACTAATTTTTATTCCCATTCTCACCTCTCTCCTATTCATCTCGGACTAATTTTTATTCCCATTTTCACATCTCTCCTATTCTCAAACCGGGAGTCCCGCGGCTGTGGGGTCAGTTCCTATATGTTACATTGGTCCCGTGGGAAGTGTTGGTACCACCCACGGGGCCGTTCGGGGGCTGTTCGGGAGTTGTTTTGGATTTTCACCCTCTAACGCCATGTTTTTAAGCCTAAGTCCTGATATTTTTCAATTATCGCCGTATTCTCAAATCGGGAGTCCCGTGATCGTGCGGTCAGTTCCTACGAGTTACATATATTTTGTGGGAGGTGTTGGTGCCTCCCACGAAACCGTTCGGGGGCTGTTTCGGGTTTTCCCCCACTAACGCCATGGTTTGCCTAAGTTTAGAAATATGCAAATTATCGTCGTATTCTCAAACCGGGGATCCCGTGATAGCGCAGTCAGTTCCTACGAGTTACATTGGTCCCGTGCGAGGTGTTGGTGCCGCTCACAGGACCGTACGAGGACTGTTTCGTATTTTTACCTATCACAGGGCCGCTTGTGGGATGTTTTGGGTTTCTCCCCTCTAACGCCATGTTTTTAAGCTTATATCTAGACATTAGCAAATTATCGTCGTATTCTGAAACAGGGAGTCTAAAATATTTTCAACATATTATCCAACAATCAAACCAATAATTATCCCGTACTCCTTCTAATTATCACATATTCCTTTAAACATACTATCCAACAACAAGCCAACAACCAATAATTATCCCGTACTCCTTCTATCATCTAAAAGATTTAATAAATAATGCATATCAATTATATAACTACTTTAGTTAAAGTAAAGAGTACCTGGTGTGTAATGAAGAGCTGGTATGTAATGAAGAAGTGGTATCTAATTGGTTAGGTCTGCAATACGTAAACAATGTAGTTATGATTATTACGCCGCCATTTGAAGGTTTTAAAATACATATTCAATCAAGTTGATCACAAAAAATTTCAAACTAAAACAGAACTGTATAAAATCAACATAACTATAGCATACATGTCAAGTTAAAATATGAATGAACGGAATTAAGTTGTATTGTTCCATGTCAAGTTGTAGCCTCATAATATCTTGACGTAAACGTAAAAAAATGCACATTAATCGCAAGATATATGATATACTTTTTCATAGGTAAATCAAGAACACACCCAACAAATTTAATAACATGTACATTTATCGACACTAGTATAAATTCAATAAATACAACATAGTATCCAACAACCAAGCCAACAATATCTCACTATAGTAATGTGCACACGTGTTTGCGACTCTTATGTCAAAAAAATTTCATTTAATTATATTTTGTCAAAAAAAAACAAGACAAGCATATTTTGTCAAAAAAATACACACACATACAATCTAGGGTTTATTGACATAATCTATACATACACACACATACAATCTAGGGTTTACTTAAACCCTAACTTTTTTTGACATAAATCTATGCATACATATAACCAACAATAAGGCGGTTGTAATTTTTTTTACTTATTATATAAACATTTAATTATATTTTGTCAAAAAAATATAATGTCTAGAGTTTTGAATAATATTTTGTCAAAAAAAATACACATATACAATCTAGGGTTTATTGACATAATCTATACATACACACATACATACACACACATAATGTCTAGAGTTTTGAATACTATTTTGTAAAAAAAATACACACACATACAATCTAGGGTTTATTGTCGTAATCTATACACACACACATACAATCTAGGGTTTATTTTCGTAATCTATACACACACACATATACACACAAATAGCTGCCACAAATCATAACAAATCGAAATTCACACACACACATACACCCACATATACATACACACACACACATACACTCGCATACACACATAGCTGCCACAAATCAAAACCAATCAAAATGCACACACATATACACACATACCTTTCACGATTGTCAGATGAAATCAACAAAAAACCCAAATAGACGAAATCCCAAATCGCCCAAATCGTCCAAACTTAACCGCGAATGGCAGAAATTTGAGTAGCGTTGTAAGTAAATCATCTTTAAATATGTGGACCTGGTCACGGCCTAGAGCCGTGACCCAACCTCCGCGACCAATTAGTTATCCCCTGACCACTGGTCACGGCCCTAGGCCGTGACCCACCATGCTCAACCAACAGACCACCATGAGCGACCAAACTCCCTTCGGATGAGGTATGGTCACGGTCCCAAGCCGTGACTCACTTCAGAAATTGGTTTCGGCCTCCAGCCCTGACCACCATGCGCGACTAACAGCCCTTCAAATGAGGTATGGTCACGGCCCCAAGCCGTGACCCACTTCAAAATTTGGTTTCGGCCCCTAGCCGTGACCCCATTTGCGCGACCAATTTTTTTTTTCCGAGGTGGTCACAGTCCAAGTCCGTGACCCATCCGCGACCAAGTTGGAGGGAATTTTGGCGGGGTTTTGGCGCCAACATGGTCACACCTTGGGTCACGGCCAAAGTCCGTGACCCACAGTGGTCAGGGACTTGAGCCGTGACCACTTCCAAAGCATCCATGACTCAGTGTAAAAATTAAAATGGTCACGCCAAAAATTGAGTTGGTCACGGCCCAAGTCCGCGACCAGCTGGTCGCGGACTTGGGCCGTGACCAACTGGGCGTGACCATTCGCAGGATTTGGTGTAGTGACAACCAGGTAAGGAGGGATAAGAACAAGGAGAGAGGAGTACAACCGCAGGTGGTAGTGCAAAAGGATGAGAGAAGGAGGAGACGAGGTAAATAAGGGGGCAACAATGGAGGTTGCACACAATTCTCACAGAGTTTCTCTCTAAAAAGAAAGCGGGGAGCTTGAATAAGATAAAGAAGATGAATATTAAGAAGGGTTTTGAAATAGAAGAGACGTTTGAAGGGTTTCAAACTCGACGGTTGGAGTTTCCCACTATAGCACGTGCAACGGCTGCCTATAATCATTTCAAATGAACACGTGGCACATCGAGAAGGGCCTCGAAAGTTGAAAAGACAACATTACATCGAATATGAAGTGACGTCTGGGGAATAAAAAAGGTTACCTTCTCCAGCAAGTTTAAGTTTTAGCGCCAGAATTTTTGTCAGACATATCCAATGACTCCCAATGAAGACAGTGCCTCAACGGTTCAAAAAAGCTACGATGTCCCCTCGCCACATGTCCAAATGTTGTTTGAATTGAGACTCAGTTACATCGGGGAGAATTTTTGCTTTTTCAAACATAGCGAAGCATCCCGGGGGAGAATTTCACTTACCTCGAGCCTAAACGAGTACTTGAGAAGGTTAGTAGGCCTCTAGGGAGAATTTTAAATAATAAAGCTAGAACAGTTGAGGCTCAGCACCAGGAAAGAGTAGCGATGTCCCTTCACCCAAGAACCAATGAGTTATGGAGCTTCGTCTCAGGTACATTGGGGAGAATGTTACTTTTTTTAGGAGATTATAACGCTACGGTTCTAACGAGGGAAAGAAGGCCAAAATTTTTTCACACATAGAAGGTTCATCGGATTGAGAAGTTTTGTGCAGACATTTCTTATTCCAACAAATATCTCCACGAAGGGGCCAATGTAGAGGGGGCTTGAAGGTAATCCTGAGATTAGGGACAATTACCTAATTGGCAATAGTGTTTGAGATTAAGCAACCGAGGCAGCTCAAGCGTGACAACTCAGCGAGGCAGCTTGGCGTGGTAACTCGTACTTTACCTTGTTGTATTAGTCATATTGTATTTCTGTTTATGTTTACTGTAAACTATAACGGTTGTGATGTTATAACGAGAATAATAATGAGTTTGTGTGAGGTCAAACGGTACTTGCAAGAGATCAGGCTTGACAGATCCTGGGAGAGCTTTCATGCCCTATCGAATGACCTCGCCGTGGGAACTTTAGGGGGACTTGGTTTCGAGGATTGAGAAGTGAGGCCCCGTTGCAGCTTGTCCTGACCATCTTAGATACACCTGGTAAAATACCGAAGGACCCAGATCGTGGAACCTCAGGCGGAGCAGCTTGGAGTTCCATCGGGCATTAAGTTTTGAACCAAACAACCCTCTACTTAATGTCACATCTACTGTAGGTGATGTCACTAGCCATCAAAACGATGTCAGACCTGCACTTTGAGTAAACCACCGTGGTATTTGGGGCTGTCAGGCAGTTGGTGAGCCACCTCTGGGACAACAGCCCCCTGACACGCAGTGGTTAGGGAAAAGGCATGTCTTGGAATTTAATGTTTATGACGTGGAGACTACTAGTGCATCAGCCATTTAATGTTGTGACATAAAGTATGAGGGATGTCTTTCACGGTCATTAATGACTGAGTTGCCTCAGGGGTGGTGTGGGGGGCTATTAAAGGACCCCAACTACCTTTGAGGAGAAGAGGATCCTTTGAGAGTTTAGAAGTTATTAGCGGAGAGAAAGTTATTGCAAACCAGAGGGGTTTACTCACTCACCATTGTTATTTAGTATGAAGCTTTTAATACTTGACAGAGATTCTTGAGGGTATTTGGTGTGTTTCTACCTGCCCAACAAGGTGTATCTAGGGTGCTTACTTATCTCTCCCTCTAGCTAAATCATTTCTAAGTTCACTATTATCTCCTGAGTTATACACGAGAGTTTTTTGAGTTTAAACTGAGTTTACCTTCATTAAGTTTGTGTTTGCATGCTCTATCATTAATCCAAAGCTTCGGCCAATTAGTTTATCATTACCGTACTCGAATAGGGGTTACGCCTCCATCTATAATCTAAATTACCCTCTTACATCATGTATTTAAAATGCATCAAGATAAGATATTATGTACATGTTATCACCGTTTGCTCTCACTTGAGATCATCACCTCTCAGCTATTGTGCATGCCTAATGTACTACTTTAACCCACCTAGTTATGCTACCCGCCTAACTAGTCTGAACTACATATCTTCCCGCCTAATAATTTATTATGCCCACCCATATTTCCTATACAATACATTACTAAATTTCCAATCCCTTTTATTTATTAAGAGTTTCCAATTAATTATTAAGTTCACACATACTAAGATCAAATTAGATATTACTATCTATAGTATCAACTAAGACACCCTAAGTAGAATAAATCACACGTATATATATATATATATATATATATATATATATATATATATATCAACACAAAATCCTTAGGTGAATACCTACGATGCAAGCATACTCTGCTATCAAGTTCTGGTACATCACATACTAAATAAGGACATCGGTTCGGATATCACCCTCGAACCATAAATTAAATCACACATATTGGAGGCAAAAATAGTTCCAAGTCTATTGGTGACACACACAAACCAAACGTGCCCAATTGACCGTCGAAACTATTATACACTCAGAAATCACGTACCTAGGTTCTATGTTCAAGGTTACAAGTCAAAATCCCTCTAGTGGGCTCATTTGGATAAGACTGTCCACGACGCGAAAACCTCACATGATACCAAGTAGCCTAGGTATGTTTACACTTAAGAATTCACGCAATAGGCATTCACACATCCTATATATATATAACATCAGTATAGGTATACACTCAACCTATAATATATGTCTCATACGTAGTATATTTAACTCTCGAATATCCTATGTATTATTAATTCACCATTATACTACTCATCGTATTTTTCACCAAGTGTTTTCCCCTCTACTCGAAGGGCCTTAACCACCCCATTAGATTATTTAAGTAGTTATAATATCCTTCTACTATTGGTTCGGTCTTAGGCTCACTCACACTATGGATGACCCATTCTAATTTACCTGAGATCATTTCATAAAAAACTAAGCCCCGTGGTTCACTCGTATTCTTCAAGACCCATTTTAATTTTTGTGAGATTAAATATGAAATATGCCCCATACTTTGCTATCCTTAATTCTCTTCAATTAGAAAAAAATTACAACTCTAACCTCTCAAAAATTTAATCAAACCGAGATCCAGATTACTACTTGCCTCTATATGTAGTTTTAATTTTCTGCAGAATTGTATGTAGTTTTGATTTTCTGCAGAATTGATGGCGGAATTGTGTTCCTTTCTCCTGATCTATAATCCGATGGTGGTGATGGTGCAAGAATGGTGGTTTTTGGCTTTGGAACACCTCTCTTTCTTCCTCCTATGGTCTCTCTTTGGTTTGGTAATTGATAATCCTAACTTCCCTTACGTAGTTGCAGATATACTATCCAATTTTTGTAGACCTATTTTCCCCAAATTTCAAAAAAAAAAACAAATTACCCCTCTGGGGTGCTTGTTTGGCCTAAAAATGCCCTAGAACCCAAACTAAACCCCCGGGTAGACTTTTCTGACTATTTCAACCTTTTCGGACACACTGGTGCACTCAAAATGACCATTTGAATTATCTAGAATGAAATCTTATTTTATTTTCCAAAATTAAGTCCAAACACGACTGACTTGCGCATCCCAATTAAATTTACCGTAACTTTCGTATTTCTCACTCATGACAATCATAATATTTTCTTACCAATTTTATTACTCATTCACTAAGTAATATTCAATATAAATTAATATTAACCGTTGTCTCGCTAATTAATATTTATTTTAAATACGAATTAATTTTCCAATTTAATTTAATTAATCCTAATTAATTCCCAATATAAAAATTATTAAAATTATGGAGTGTTACAATATTTTGATGACATGTCATGTTTACTTTTGTGAAATATAGATGCTCTATATGGATTGTTAAGGATTTAGTTTAGTTTTAATCATAGTAGTGCCTTGATTTTGTCAGGGTGTTACAAAACGAGGATATCATCTAGGAATATGATAACAAATTGATCGAGAAAAGTTTGGAATATCTGATGCATTAGGTCCATGAAATTTGCAGGGGCGTTGGTTAATCCAATAGACATCACGGTAAATTATAAATGTCCATAACAAGTACGATATGTAGTTTTTGCGATATCCACTTATCTTACTCGTAATTGATGGTAACCAGATCGCATGTCTATTTTTAAAATGATCCCTGTACCCCTAAGTTGATCAAATAAATCTCCAATTATAGGTAAAGAATACTTATCCTTAATTATTGCCAAATTCAACTTATGATAGTCTATGCATAATCTCAAACTTTCATCATTTTTTTCTCCAACAACACAGGTGCTCCCCATGGAAATGGACTAAGATGAATCAAACCTTTTACAAGTAGATAATCTAGTTGGGTATGAAGTTCATGAATTTGTAAAGGAGACATTTGATACTGAGTTATCAAAGTAGCGGAAGTATTTAGGTAAAGATTGATTGTAAACTCAATTTCTCGGGAGGGTGGTATTCCTATAAATTCTTCTGGGAAAACATCATCAAATTTTTCTAAGATTCTACAAACAAAGGGGAAGTGGTACATTGGATATGGGAGTTAAAGATTTGAAATGAACTGTTCCATAAAACACAAAGGGGTGGCTTTCTTGGTCTCGAAAGTATACTCTCTTTAATTAACAATCGATATAAGCATGATGCTTTGATAACACATCCATTCTGATAATAATATTGAATCCATGTATATCTTGGATTGTTAAATTTACAAAGAGAATACGTAAACCTAAGTGAATTTTCCAATTATCATACCCTTGAGTATTTTTGCTAACCTCACCGGTAAGTAATTCTATTTCTAAGGGAATGTCTAATGATTTTGGTAAATTTGCAAAACTTTAACTAGTTTAAGTCTAATGAATGAATGAGTTGAATCAGAATCAAATAAAACATGATCGGGATAACTATAAAATAATATTGTATCTTTTACTATGTCATGCGAATTCAATATTGGTAATATGGCATAATTTTTCCACGGTTGGGGACTAACTCAAGCTTTCTACTAGGGATATAGGGCACAAGTTGATTATATGAAGGAGTTATTCCTCTGGGTCTTGGAGAATTCCTTAGTTGATTTCGGGTCACAGAGGGATACAACTTAGGACATTATGAACGAATACGTTTTACCTCTTGATGCTCATGGCATCAAATTACTAGATAGGTAGTGATATGGTGAATTTGTGAATAAGCTTGTCCACTAGAGTTGGGATAAGGTTGGGTTCGGTGCTGGGTAAGTTTTAGCAACGTAGTTGTTCCTATTAATAGGATTACGTGGGCGTACATAATATTGATGTGGGATTATGTTCAACAATCTAAGTGACTTCAATGAGATAGGAAAAGTCTCGGATTTACAAAGGGGTAACTAAGGTTTTAATTCTTGGGTGCAATCCTCTCTCAAAATTCTTTAATTTCTTAACTTTAGTGATCAGATTGTTGGTTACATAATAGGATAGTTTTGTAAAATTGACTTCATATTGGGCTACGGATAGATTAGCTTGCTTTAATTTTAGAAAATTTACAGTGAACTGATCTCTTTAGATCTCGAAAAGTACTTTTTGAAGAAGATTTCTTCAAACTAATCTCAAGTTTGGGTGACTACATTACATTTTTGTGCTATAGCTTTTCACCAGAAATCGACGTCACCTTCAAACATATAAGATGCTAGAACTACTCAAAGATTAGTAGCAATTCTGACCCCATTTAATATCCTCATAATTTTATATATCCATTTCTCAGCCTCAGTTGCTCCTAGATTTCCAAGAAATGGATAGGTTCATTGTCTCAGAAGTTCTTTAAGAGAACTCATTTGGCGTTCTTCATCTACAATTTCTTCCTGATCCAGGTGTGGAACCAATGCTTACTGTTGTCTAGCTAGAGATGTCGATTTTTAAAGGCATTTCATGATTCATTTAATACGGGTCTTCTCAGTTCGAGTTTCGATGGAATGAGTGAGAGTGTTAACCATCCTAAAGCATAATATAATATTTACATAATAAAATGCATAATAATAAGATTTTTAAATAGAGAACGTATAGAAGAAACTTTAATTAAGTTATAATATACAAAAAGGTTCTTACAACTAGCAGTTTATGTTATAACATATAATTATATAATCTAAGCATATCTTAAGCACTCTGATATTTTTACAACCTACTAGTATTTTACTCAACCTATATATGTAGCATTGCCACGATATTTACATACTACTTATTAAATATATTACGAATAAGAGGAGGCATGTTTATCATATTCTTCATTCTCGAACCACGACGTCGATCTTTGAAGGATAAGAGTTGGGAATGAAATCAAAGTCATCCGGTTCTTATGGGTTATCATTCGTGGAGCCACTGGAAGATCCCAAGGAAATCTTAAATAAAAGTTCTCCATTAGAGGTGGCTTTAGGGTGGAGCGGTGGTGGAGAGTGAATATCATTCCATAAGGGATTAATAAGCTCTTAGAGAATAATTAATTCATCCATGTATTCTCTCATTTTTCTCATCACCCGGGCCTCACCCAAGATGCGATTAGTCAACACCAATTGCTTCATGATAGTTCTAAAATCTATCTAATCATCGTCCACTTCTCAAACCATAGTACCAAGTCTAAGAAAATCTTGTTACCTCACTATGTCTTCCCGTGGGGACTATGTGAAAACTAAAAAGCTTGAAGTCCCACATATTCATACTTCAAAATAGATTTAGTATGTGGTGAAAGTAAAGAAGTTATGAAAAAAAGTAAAATAACTAATATCTTATATTATTCCTGTATCAAAGTCTAACCCGATGCATTTTAGAATTGTGCTCTGATACCAACTTGTCACACCTTTTTTTGGCATGAATGTACAAGATAATAACAAAGAAATAAAATTAAAGTTAAGGTGAAAAATAGGACTTTATTCAGTAATATTGTGTTACATTTATTATATTACCTCAATAGGGGTGAATTATTCTTGTTACATTTTATCCTAAAACTGAAAAATGACGTAGGTCATCGAGAAACACCATTCTTTTCTTCAATCTTCCTTAATATCCTTCCATATAGTTATATAAACATACATATGATCCGTGCGTATCATAAAAAGGAAGGGGGTAGGACTTCCTTATCTTGGAACATCTGGAGAAAAAAGGAATTAACACGACTATGCTAAGTAGATTTTAACCAACTTCATAACAATTATATGTATATAAAAGTTTGACTGTGTATGGTGTTAATTATTTTCTAAATTAAGCATAGATAAATTTTTTATAAAGAAGATCAAGGATTTTAAACTAGTAATCCAATATTTACCAGTTTACCAGTTGGTATAGAAATAATTAAGTATGATCAGTATAACTAAATAATAATGTCAACCCAAAACCTTTATGAAAAATAAATAGCTAGGCACACTAACTAAAGTGGCATGCATACTTATATAGCAATAAATCCAGGTTTTTAAACATTTGAGACCTTAGACCAAGTAGAAAAATTCTATGGGATAACACAGCAGTCTACTCCCTAGTTAATACTGAGGCTTGAAACAAAGATGTTTACACATAGGTGTATGGGTGAACTGATTAAATTATTGCAATAACCTCATGAATTCAGTTATTAGATGAGAAGGGTTTAAATTGATCCAAATGATCCATATTCAAATATCAAGGATATTTAACAATATATGTAGCTTGGGAAAATCATAACATTCACATACTACGAATAATTTATGTCTATCACAGAGTGATATCAATAGTAGTTATGTCAAATCCGCTGAATTACTATCAAAAAGGTAAAACTTGATTGTTAGTTGTGAAGAACGTGATTAGAATTGATTGAAGTGGGATCGAAAGGGTCTGATGCTTGATTATATGTCAATCATTATAATTGTAAATGTATGTTGTTTGTAATAGGACTAGATTGGATAAAAAAAATATAAAAAATGCATCTTTAATGTTTAAGAGTTAATTTTCAACTGTTTTTTAAAGTTTAAAATTTAAGGCTTATGGCCATATTTGAAAAATGGTGTAGAAGACTTTTCTCTTGAAATTTATCAAAGAGTATGTTGAAAAAATTTAGGGTCAAAATTCATAATTTTGAAAAATCGAAAGGGGTCAATTTGTTATTATTTGAAAATAATTTTAACCTAAAACCTTGGTTTTCTGTAATTTTGGTTAGGGTTGACCAAACACTGCATTACCTTATACCATTTTGAATCGGAAAAATTTAATACAAATATTGGAAAAAAAATCATAATTTTTTTATTAGTCGCACGCCCGGTTAATGTTTCTAGTTGAAAAGTTCATCCTCAACCTTAGATTTTGACGTGAATAACTTTTGATTCACGGATTTACAGAATATGACAATGGATTTTAAGCTTATGGGTAGGTTTCTTCTATCCTAAGGAAGAGCTTCGATTTGGTTTGTTAGGATTGAGGTCTCCTGGTTGAAGAGAATATTTAAAAACACTTTTCAGAAATTGGGCTTCAAAACTTATTAGTTTTTAAAAATGAACATTGCACTCGATCTGTAAGGCTCATAAGAAACTCATTCCTCACTTTCAAATAGGTTCAAAGTCAAGGAATGAAGTTTCACCATTAGACCTCAAGCTTTAATGGAGTTTTTAAAGGTCTTTGCTTATACAGGCTATTCCACACATAAGAGTTTTTTTTTATTGGGTTGGGTATTGTGATGGTGCAGAAAATATTTTGGATAATAAAAATAAGAATCGATGCATAAAATCATAGGTGACCAGTTTGAAGGGAAAAACTCAAGTTTGGTTCTTTTGAACTAGTGGGTTTGTGGCTGGATTTCGTAGGGTAGTTATACTCTAAGCTAAGGCTACTTGATTGGTGTTTCTGGGAGGTGGATTCTCCCTAGTTTTAAGTAGATAAAAGTTGTTCACTTAAATAAATGGTGTTAGGCATATGAATTTTTTCATGTTTTGCCGATTGGGATGGTTTATTAGTAGGGGAGGAAAGTCTAAATAAATTAGTTTTGGGTTTGGTCCTTAAAGAGAAAGTTTTATATTTATTTGGTATTTAATATAACAAATTTTCATGTTTTAGGAGAATTTGTGTAACTTTGTAAAATTTTAAGGGTTAGGATTATAAAATTAAATTAGTTGAGGTCTAAAAGTTCAATTAGATATAAAATTTGGGTATTGGAGTGAAATACAGGTTAAGTTATACTTCTTTTAAAGTTTAGAGGGGTAATTTGATCATTTTGTAAGCTTGGGGTGGGGGTACTTAGGTAATAAGAAAATTTGTAGAGTTTTATGTTTAATTTCAACTTTATTAGGGTGTTTTTGAATTTGACTAAGTTATAAGGGGAATATGAGGCAATATATGTAATTATGGTATCATAGTTGATTATTCTAAGGGTTTAGTACTACGCATGTATTACACATTCAGTGATTAAGAAATGTCGTCATGTCTCGACTGACAATTTTCGTTGGGTGAAGGAAAAAAATTGTCTTGTCTTGCTATTGATAATAAGTACATGGAAATTAAAACAGAACTTGCTAGTGAAAAACTTGATATTCCGCACAAATTTTTTCACCCTATTCTTAAGGAGCTTGTTACTAATTTTCTATGTTTGAACTTACAAAGCTTTTCAAACAATATGAGTTGGCTACATCTAATTCATTATTGGGTTCATATACAGGTATATTTTCAAAGACTATCGATTTTTCTTATACACACATGATGAGATCTAGGAAGGAGGAAATGTTGCAAGTTGATGATATACATCCATAATGGAGAATTGATAAAAGTTCCTTTACTGGTACACTACATGACATAGTTAGCCATGATGATAAATTAGTGGTATTTTAAAGGAGTTTTGTAGTAAGTATAGCAAATTTCACATAGTCAAAACGAAGATAGTCGTAAAAAAATTGCTCAACTTGTTGATTCATCATTTCTTTGACAACTGAACCTCCCATTCAACCTCATAAAGGTCGCCCGATAGGTTCAAAGAATAAAAAAGTGGTTAGCTCTACAAGTCGCGATCATTATGTCTTTGAGATTGTTGAAAACGCCCAAAATTATAATATATGTCAAGAACTTGGACATAATAGCTACACTCGTGTGGTTAGTAATACTTTTTTGAATGTGCTTGATGGAAGCATGGTGAAAATAGTGCATTTAAATACACCTTTTTATCAACCTTATAACTTTCCATGGTATTAGAAATTCAAGTATGATTCATCAAACTTATTGCTATTTTTTTAATATCGTGTTGATTGAATTTTTTTATTTCAAAATTTGTCGTAAATGAGTAGAGTTCTTACGAATATATTTTTTGCAGATTTGGTGTGGATGATGTAACCGCGCAAATTTATTTTGGACACTTTTATAAAAATTATATTTAATCATGTGAGGTTGATTTGTTTTATGTTTAAATTGTATTTAATCATATGGTGTAATTAAGCGGCAAAGTTTTTTTTTTTTTTTGTAGATTGTGCTCTCTTTCGAGTAGTGCTATTTTTTTCTAGTAGTTCTACAGTGACCGAATTTTTGACACAATTTTGGTGGACAAACTGACGTGGCCGGCATATATTGGTTGGTTTCTAGGTCCCACTGGCGTGGACCCCAAAAACCAACCAATAAAATCCCGCCACGTCAGTTTGTCCATCAAATTTCGATCGCAATAGCATTTTTTATTTTTTTCTCTCTGGTATAAGTTTCCGAACCGAAGAAAAAAAAGGAGTTCTTAGGTTTTGGATGGGTGAAAGAAAGTTAATGGGTTTTAAGGGTATTTGTTAAGGAATATACAAAATAATCTCATGATTCTCATGTTCCTATTAAAAAGGAACACAGTTACAAACGGCCAGATTAGTCAAATATGTTACCTAGTCCACTGCCTTTTAATTGTAACTATTCTTACTCATAGGCTTACACCTGTTAGCTGTTGTAATACTATAAATACTGTACGAATGATAGAATGAAAGTATCTGAGTGTTTTGGCTACAAACAGTTCATAAATTCAAGAGTCCATACTATTATTTCTCATCCTGAAATTCTACATGGTATTAGAGCTACAAATGGGTAATCCCTCATCATCATCATCCGGGCTCAATCTCTCCATAAACTCACTTCATCAACTTATTGCGATTTGCTCAATCAAGTTGAAACCTTCAAACTATCTTGTCTGGAGAACTCAAATGCTTCAATTAATGGAGTCTATGAAAGTCACAAATCTAGTAACTGAGGATCCACCTACAGTTAATGAAGATAAGGCAAAGCTTGAAGATTGGAAGGAAAAAGACGTGTTGCTGAGAAGCTGGATAGCAGGCACGATGACGGAAGAATGCGTGTACGTTATTGTTGGTTGCGTAACAGCCAAACAAGCCTGGACATGCTTGGAAGAACACTATTTGCAAGCCACCAAAGACAAAGAATTCCAGCTAAAAGATCAAATATCCAATGCCACCATAAAAGGTAAGACATTGGATGAATTTATTAAGGAATTCAAGGGTATTTGTGATGGTCTTGCTGCCATAAACAAACCTATTGATGAGGACCAAAAGGTCATCTCATTTGCAAAAGGTTTGGGACCTAAATATCAAACCTTCCGCACTGTTATGTTGGGCAAGCCACCCTACCCCACTATGGCCCAACTAATTGCAGCCTTAAGAAGCTTTGATATAAGAGAGGAGTCTCACAAAGAAGTACCTGAACATCAACCAGATCAGGGAATGGCCTTTAATGCATATAGAGGCCATTACAATAATAGAGGAATAGGCAAATTTGGAAGAGGTAGAGGCTTCATGTCTTCGAATCAGTCACAACAACCCTACTACCATCAGCAAGCATACAGCTCAAGAGGAAGAGGATTTAGGCCTAGTGCCTATTACCAACATGGAAATCAACATGAAGCTCCTAAAGAATGCCTACCCAATGACAACAAGGTTCACAACTCTAACTCTTGCCAAATTTGTGGAAACTTAAAGCACACTGCCTTGAATTATTTGTACAGATGGGATTTCTTCTATCAAGGTACGAATGCACCTCCAGAAGCTCATACAGCTCAAATCTAAGGAACATCTGACAATCACTTCTACATTGATTCTGGAGCAAATGCTCACTTAACTCACACTGCAGGTAATCTAACTAATTTAAAACCATATCATGGTCGTGATAAAATCATGATTGGAAATGGGTCCAGCCTAGAGATTACACACACTGGTGAAAAATTTATCAAACCATCTTTGGATCTTAAAGATGTGCTTGTTGTCCCTACATTGAAAAAAAAATTTAATATCAGTTAGTAAATTAACTACTGATCATTCTTGCTCTTTAATATTCACTGAAAACACATTTGTGGTGAAGGACAAGCAGACTCAGAAATACTGGCAAGGGGGAGTAAAACTAATGGACTTTATGCACTTGATGATGGAGGCTTTGCTGCATTAAATGCCTTAAAGGAAGGCAAGGCACCAGACTCAATATGGCATCAAAGGCTGGGGCACCCTAATTCTAAATTTCTTCATGTTTTGAGTAGGAGTAATTGTTTAAATGTTAGCCATTGGAATAAAAAGCCTACTGTGTGTATGAGTTGTCAGTTAGGTAAAAGTTGTAAGCAATCTTTTAACTTCTCTGAATCAATCAGTAAGGTTCCCTTTGAAAAGGTACACTGTGATCTTTGGGGATACTATGCTCTTTTTGTTGATGATTATTCAAGATATGCCTAGATTTACCCACTCAAATTTAAGTCTGATTTTTTTGATGTATACTTGAAATTTGAAAGCATGGCTAAAACTCAGTTTTCCAAGACTATAAAGGTTTTCCAATGTGATGGTGGTGGAGAATTTGACAACCACGTCATCATAAATCATTTGGAACATACTGGAGTTCTGAGGCATATTTCTTGCCCAGGAACACCTGAACAAAATGGGACTGCTGAACGCAAACATCGGCATATAGTGGAGACGGGTTTAACCATGTTATTTTATGCTAAGTTTCCACTGTTTTTATGGGTAGAAGCATTTTTGACTGCAACTTTTCTCATTAATAGGCTTCCATCTAGCAAACTGCATTTTGAAACACCTTTTCATAAATTATTTCGGAAACATCCATCTTATTCCTCATTAAAAAAATTTGGGTGTAGGTGCTTCCCTCATATCAAAGATAAAAACCATCATAAGTTTACCCCTAAGACTGTACCTTGTGTATTTATTGGGTATAGCCCTGTACACAAAGGCTACAGGTGTTACGATCCAAAGACTAGACGAGTGTATATCTCAAGACATGTGATCTTTGATGAAATGACCCTACCCTATGCCACTCCTACAACTCCTCCTGTGTGTACTAATGCCCCCACACAATTCTGCCAATACCAAGACTTCCTAGACATTACTTCCTCTGATAAACATTCTCCAACTGATCACCCAACTCTTCAATCCACTGCCCACTCCTGTCCTCATAACCAACCGTCATGTTCTCACATGCCACCTCCCTTGCATCCTATTTTGTCAACACCAGTACCTCCACAGAATACACCTGCAACTCCGGTTTCTTCCGTACCCTCTTTAGATGCATCCCTATCTCGATCCTCCCACCTACCTCTTGTTCCTGCCTCACCCGTACCTGCTTCTACTCAACCAACGACCCCTACTTCTAGAGATAGATCCACACGCATCGACCTTTTTGTTGACCTACCCTTCTCACCATCTACCTCTACTCTATCCACCGACCACTCCCTTGTCACGCCTACAAGCCTGCCACCCACTAAACATCCCATGCTTACTCGCTCAATGGGCACCAACCCATCCTCTACCAGTTTCCTTGCAACAGTGACTGATCATAAGGAACCCTTAACAGTTAGTTCTGCTCTCAAGCAACCACATTGGTTTGCCGCTATGCAAGAGGAACTCCAAACCCTTCATCGCAACCACACCTGGACTTTAGTCCCTAAAACTCCTTCTATGCATGTCATTGGTAGCAAATGGGTTTTTAAAACAAAATTAACTGCAAAAGGCACTCTTGACAAATACAGAGCACGGCTTGTGGCCAAAGGCTTCAATCAAATCGCAGGTGTTGACTATATGGATACCTTTAGTCCAGTGGTGAAGCATGCCACCATTCGCCTCATAATATCTCTTGCAGTTACCCGGAAGTGGCCTCTACGCCAATTAGATGTTAAGAATGCCTTTTTGCATGGACGACTAGAGGAAGAGGTCTACATGAGCCAACCGCCAGGTTTTATTTCTTCCCAATATCCTCATCATGTCTGTCTCTTGCACAAAGCCATCTATGGATTGAAACAAAGTCCATGGGCTTGGTTTGATAGGCTTAGTACCTACTTAATTACTCTTGGCTTCCTCTGCAGCCGCGCTGATTCTTCATTATTTATCCTTAAACAAGCCTCCTCTCTTGTGTTGCTCTTGGTATATTTAGATGACGTCATTATTACAGGCGATAACAACTCTCTTTTGTTACATCTCGTTAATCTCTTGGCGCATGAGTTTGCTCTCAAGGATCTTGGAAAGTTAACTTACTTTCTTGGTATTTCTGCGACTCCTATTTCTGGCGGCCTAATACTCAGTCAAGAAGGTTATGCTACCAAACTACTTCAAGACACATCCTTGTTGCATGCTAATGCCGTTGCTACACCTGCTGCGACCAAACTTTCCCATTCCACATCTCCATGTCTGGCCCTGTCATCTACAAACTTCAGATCGGTTGTTGGCGCTCTCCAATACCTTACCCTCACTCGTCCAGACATCACTTTTGCAGTTAATTCTGTGTGCCAACACATGCATTCCCCTCACCCAGAACATTTTCAGGCAGTCAAGCGTATTTTGCGTTACATCCGAGGTACACTCCACTACGGACTCAAGATCACTGGGCAATCTTCTCACTCTCTTTATGCTTTCTCCGATGCGGATTGGGCAGGCTGCCCTCACACTCGAAGGTCAACATCTGGGCTATGTGTTTATTTAGGTGTCAATTGCATCACATGGGCTTCCAAGAAACAACCAACTGTAGCTCGGTCTAGTTGCGAAGCGGAATACCGGGCTCTTGCTACTGCTACAGCTGAGATTCTCTGGATTACTCATTTACTTCAAGAACTTGGGTTGCCTTCACTCACCCCTCCTATATTATATTGTGATAATATGAGTGCTCTTTACCTCAGCGTCAACCCAGTCCTTCATGCTCGAACTAAGCATGTCGAACTCGATTACCATTTTGTTCGAGAACAAGTTGCCAAAGGCTCTCTCATTACCCAGTTTATTTCCTCCACAGATCAAGTTGCTGATATTCTCACAAAGCCTCTTTCTACAACGTCCTTTGCCTCGTTAAGGTCCAAGCTTGGTGTGGTTCCACACCACACACTTCTCTTGAGGGGGAGTGTTAAGGAATATACAAAAGAATCTCATGATTCTCATGTTCCTATTAAAAAGGAACACAGTTACAAACGGCCAGATTAGTCAAATCTATTACCTAGTCCACTGCCTTTTAATTGTAACTATTCTTACTCATAGGCTTACACCTGTTAGCTGTTGTAATACTATAAATACTGTACGAATGATAGAATGAAAGTATCTGAGTGTTTTGGCTACAAACAGTTCATAAATTCAAGAGTCCATACTATTATTTCTCATCCTGAAATTCTACAGTATTATGTCTTTCAACAAAAAAGTGGAGTTGGGAAATGATGTAATGGAGTGGGAATAGCTGGAGCTTCTTACGAATAATCATGTTTTTTTTTTCGAATGGTCACAACATTTTACGAGATGACACAATTTTTCAAAAATCATTGTGCATATTTAAAAAAATTAATAGATACAATTTTAAATATTATGTTCCTTCAATTAAAAATATTAAAATATACTAATAATTTTCAACATTTTCCACTCATTTTAGTGTAATTAATAAAAATATATTTAACTATCATTAAAATCAGCTACGTGTATCATTTGTTTGGAACCGAAGGAGTACAGATTAAGCATTAATTTTCATCGAATTCTGTATTGAAAATTAATATATTGATTCGGAAAAAAACTCCAACATCAAAACTCGTTTTCTACAAAAAAAAAAAAAGGTAAACTCAGACCACATGTAGACCTACTTACAATTAGTGATTTTGAGTATTAGCAGTATTGGAGTTGCAGTAGGCCAAGGGTCCAAAATTTTGGTATTAATTTATTCCTGAGGGCTTTTCTTGGTCAAATGGGAATAATTACATTGGTTAGATATGGGCAAATGAAGCCCTATGAAAAAAATTAATTGAGGTCCTTTTTAATATATATTTAGTAAATTATATTACTCAACTCAGTTTAAATAAATGTTTTTTACTTATTTAGAGTTGACTACATGAATTTTATTTTTTCATTTTATTCTGTTCAGTGCAATATCTTCGATTAAACCACGTGATATTATGTCATTTTTTATAATATTTCACCAAGTCAATTTAGATCTACCTATACTCCTTGTGTTACTGTCAATACTAACTAAATCACTCTTCCTTACGGGAACATCAATTGGATTACGTTTAATGTTTCCAAACTATCTAAGTCGATTTTCGCTCAATTTATCTTCTATAGGAGCCACTTTCATCGTTTCACGAATTTATTCATTTCTAATTTTATCCTTTCGAGTTTTACCACAAATACATCTCAGCAATCAAATCTCCGTCACACTCATTTTCTGCATATTTTGTTTATTGGTTGCCCAACACTCTGTCCCATATAACATAGCGGGACTAATGACCGTCCTATAAAATTTTCCTTTTAACTTTAGAGTTATACGCCTACCACACAATACCCCTGTAGCACTTCTCCACTTGACCCAGCCTATTCTAATCCTATGAGTAACATCATCACTAATATCTCAATCTTTTTGGATAATCGATCATAAATAACAAAAATGCTCATTTTTAGGTATCTCTTAACTCTCCAATTTCACCACATCACCATTTGTCCTATTAATATAAATTTTGATTAGTTTGATTTGAATTGATTTTTTTTGCCTTTTTGAGATTTAAAATTATTAATAATTTTCCAATATTTCTTACTTTTACTTTTTCAATAAATAATGTGGCTATTATCATTTTTTATTAATTAATTATTTATTATGTTAGTTAAATTTTCTAAATATTCATTTATCATACTATCACTTGAATTACTTGTTCCTTTTTTTGTTATTACCGAAAATCCATTTATTCAAAGCTCGATTAATTGATTGATTGAATTCTTCCCGTTATCAATGAATATTATAAGGTATCAAGTGTTAAAAATTTGAAGTTCTTAAATGGCATATAAGAGGGTATCATGATATGTTTTAAATGAAAGGGAGTCGATTTGAGGTGTAAAAAATATTGAGGTATATATTAATAAATCTCATGTGTTCTTTTGGGATTTAAATATATACACCGCGTACGGAATTTTGATATGTGAATGGTATAAAAATTTACTCATGCAAATTTTTGTTGGTTGATTCAGTTAACAACCATTTTCCATACCAACTCTCAAATAAATCAGCTTTCATATTGCGTTAAAAAAGTTTGTTGTTAAATTTAACGTATTAGTTATAGCACTCTGAATGCTTTTAGAAATTTTGATTTACCTTTTATTACCATAATATTTTGGATTTTATTAATCCAACTATTCCAATTAAGCATCAATGTCTTGTATAATATGACAATAATTATAAATATTTATATATAAAATAAATAATAGTTATATAATTATATTTATATATGTAGATCCTTTTGAGGCACTCTTAATCTTCATTAGATAATTAGTTCTCAAACTTTAGATATTACATATAAAAAAAAGGCTCACTCAACGAAAAGTTCATTCAAAATGTTTTAATTAACATTTAGTCTAATTTTTTTTATTTAATTTGTTGTAAAAAGACCCTCACCATATAAGTTATGATAAACATTTATCTTCTTCTATCCGAATCCCTAAGAGATCGTTTGACAAAAATATAGACAAAACTTTTTGGAACATAAAAAAGTAAGTTAGATCAAGTGAAAAATGTACTTGGTTCCAAATAACTAAAAATTAGTTGTCTAAAAAATGGATCATTAGACGAAAAATTACTTAACTAATTTTAAAGAGCCTTTCATCTAATTTTTAATGAACCTTTCATAAAGTGAGGGTTAATCAGAAGAACCTAGTACATCCATTTTTTTCTTAATTACAATACAAACTATACTCTATCTAAAAAAAATAAAAAAATATATTATTTTTCACGAATAGCCATATTTTTTACATGAATAGCCTTGTCTTTTTTCGAATGGTCACAATCTTTACGAACATATATAACCTTTCACAAAATGACTCAATTTTTCATACACCATGTGCCGATATAATATTTTATAAACAAAATGTTAAATTTAAATAATATTGTTAATCTAATAATTTCCAACATCATTTTGGGTTGGCAAAATACAAACACTAAATAAGAGAGACAAATTAAAAAAAAAAAAGAAGAAGAAGAAGTTGATCATTAATAGAACACATAGGTTAGCTAGAGCTTTAGAGTGCTAGTTTAAGGTTCAATCCACCTTCTTTATCTTCTTGTTCATCATCTTTCTTATCTTGAATTTTATTACAAGGAGCAGGAAAGATTAAAGGTAGCTTTTTAAACTCAACCTCTCCTATAAAATCTTCCAATTGAAAACAAGGTACCCAACTTGATTCTTCTGACTTTATCTTCTTAGTCTTGTTGTTGTTATTCTTCATCTCCAATGTTGTTATTCTTCATCTCCAACTGTTTTCTAGCTTCTCTAAAGCTTCTTACCAAATTAAAAAACCTCTCCATCTTTTCTTCTTCATCTGATTCATCTTCTCTTTCTCTAATTTTCTTGTTTTCCATTTTTGATTGTTTGGTCACCAACAAATGTGATGATCGTGTATTATATTTTTTTAGTTCTATGAAGCTGAATTTATATAGAGGTGGACTGAATGGCTGTTGTACCAGGGGGCTACTTTTGTTTACTGTTGGGATGGAAATGTTGTGAGGGGTGTTTTTGTAATTAGTAAAAATGGCGTGGTTGGTGACGAAAGTGATGTACGTTAAGGTGACGGGCGATGGGTTTTTTCGGGTTAGGTGCTGATGACATATATTTCCCGGGGCCTTTTTATTTGCACAGAGAAATTTTGTACCGAGGCTGTAGAGAGTTACGTGGCCTACATAGATTCCTTCTTCTTCTTCTTTTTTCTTTTTCTTTTTTTTTGTATTTTTATTTTTAAGGTTTTTATTCTTTTGGTTTTAAGGATGAATATAAAAACAATTTTTTATATATAAAAAAAAAACAGTTTTCCTCTTAATATAAAAACAGTCTTTTTTTATTGAAAGTAAACAGTTTTTTATTAAAATTTAAAATATACTTTTTTTAAACCCAAAAAACAGATTTTTTTTTGTTTTAAACCAAAAAAAAAAGTAAAAGTATGAAAATTTTGTTTTTTTTTAAATAAAGTAAAACAAAAAAAATGGTTTTTTAAATAAAGTACGAAAATTTTGTTTTTTTAAATAAAGTGCCATTTAAACCAAAAAAAAGAAGCAAAACTTGTTTTTTTTTAATAAAAACAAAAACTTTGCATTTTCAATAAAAAAACAGTTTTTTTAAGAATTTTTTTTTAATCAAGCTATAAAAAATTACTTTTTAAACACTGGCGCGGATACACGTCATTTAAACTATTTTTTAAAAAAATGACTTTATTGAAAATACAAATTTTCAATGACTTTATTAAAAAAAATTGCATTTTCTTATAAAAAATATGAAAAACTATTTTTTAAAACTGGCGCGAACCCATAGCGTTTGATTAGTGTAGCTGGTGCAGACCCACATCACCATCGCGATTGGTTAATACCGGTGACGTGGACTCACACTATAATCACGATTGGTTAGTGCGTTAGCGGTTAGTGCTGGTGGCGCAGACCGACATCATCATTGCGATTGATTAGTACCGCTAGCGCGGACCCACAACATAATCGTGCTTGGTTAGTGCCGCCGGCGTGAACCCACATCATCATCGCGATTGGTTAGTTCCGCTGACGCGGACTCACATCATCATTGCGATTGGTTACTGCCGCTGGCGCGCACCCACAACATCATCGCGTTTGGTTAATGCCGCTGGCGCGGACCCATCATAATCGCGATGAGTTAGTGTCGCTGGCGCGGACCCACATCATTATCGCGATTAGTTAGTGTCACTGGCGCGGATCCACATTATACTCGCGATTGGTAAGTGTTGTTGGCGCGAACCCACGTCATTTAATGATTTTTTTTTTTAAAATAGGCTTTTATTAAATATACAAAATTTTAGTTTTTTAAACATTTAAAAAAAAACAGTTTTTTTTAAATAAAAATAGTTTTTATTGAAAATACAAAATTATAATTTCTATTAAAAAAAATCCAGCTGGAAAAATTCAGTTTTTAAAAAAATAGTTTTTTAAAAAAATAACCGTTTTTATGTTGTGGATCATGACCTTTTTAAATTAAAAAATAGTATTCCGTTTTTTTAACATAAAAAATATTAGTGTGTTAATACCAAATGAATCCACAAAATTACCCTTTAATCACTCGGTACAACCCTCTGTACAATTGTCTCTGTGCAAATAGATTTTTTCATTTTCCGTGGGGTCATTTTCGGTTTTCTAACCCTTGTAATCTGGACTTTTTAGCTGACTATTATTATTTTATTTGTTTAGCTTACTTTTTAGCTGCCTTAACCTCAAGCCTTGTTCAAGTTGGAATCATGGTGTTGCTGTAAATTCATGCGCTAGGATTCGACTCTTGACAATCGCGTCTTAAGTTCAAGATGCAGAAAGAATATCTCTCTATAAGAGTCTCATCCGAACCGAAGGAATTTATCTCGAGGTGCATGCAAACTGACGCAAAGATTACCATTCGTTACCAAAAAAAAAAATGACTTGGTAGACTCGTGTAGATTGGTCCCTCCTTATTGAGAGACTTATATTTTTAAGGTAATGACCTTAATTTCATCGATTAATATAAATTTGGAGTTAGTGATCGTAAATAGAAATTTTTATTTCGTAAATCTTATTCGGAATGGAGAGAACAATTTAAGGTGCGCATAAGTTGCTCCGAAATGAGTAACCCTCAATTAAAAAAAAAGACGGCTTAGGAGTTGCAAATATCAAAGGATCAAAATGTCAATTTTTTTTTCTCCATTTTGTAATTTTTGACTCTTAAAATCACAAAATTGCAAAATGCACTTGAGAGTTAAAAAAGCGGTTGCAAAGTATAACATAGTTTGCAACTTCGGGTTCTCAAATGATCGCTCGACGATTGAATCGAGGGTAACATTTTTTTTTACTTTCTAGCACTTGTTCGCATTATTTATTTATTTTTAAGCCTCGTGTAGTAGTTGGATAGCCAGGAAAGCATTTATGCCATTTTTTTTTTGCTTAGTGAATTGAAGCCAAAAAATTAATACATCATTGACCCTCACTGTCAACTCCCCAAAACCACACCGAACCTAATCGTCCCACCCCTACCCACCTCCCCAAGGCCATTTAGACGTACCAAATGAAATCTCTCTCTCTCACACACACACACATACACACACACATTCTCTCTCTACCCATGAAGTTTTATAAATAAAAAATCAATTAATCAAGTGGTTGACGTATACCCAAAATTCAGCGGTAAACAATGCATATTTATATCTTTTTTTTACATATCATCTCATCTCAATGATTTTTTCATTGATTTTTTTTTATGAAAAAAATTAGAGATTATCTTCTCACCGTGGAGATCATATCCACGAAGTTTTATAAAAAAATATAATTTGTTACTTTTTTAAAAATATAAAATGTACGGGGCCTACACCATAAGAAGTCTTTACATAAGTCTCTCTCTCTCTCTCTCTCTCTCTCTCTCTCTCTCTCTCTCTCTCTCTCTATATATATATATATATATATATATATATATATATATATATATATATATATATATATATATATATATATATATAATAAGGTTCTAAAAAACGCGAGGCGTGATCGAGGCGTGGAGGCCAAGCCTTAAGCCTTAGAAGCCTAGGCGGGCCTTGGCGTAAAAAGGCGTGAAAAGGCGTTTAGGTCTTTTTAATATATTTTAATATTTTTTAACCATAACAAGGCTATTAAAATACTAAAATTGTGCATATCATAAAAATATGTCTGAATATTTGCAAATAAAAATACTATTTGATTATTTTGAATGAGATAATGGTACGGTTTGCAAAAAAATCTTTAAAATGCGATATCGTTTCACTAAAGTATTGTTATTTTTTGAGAAAAAGTATGCCTTAAGGGTTTTACCAAGCATAAGGCGTCAAAATCTTAAGGCGGGGCGTTTCTCCCAAGCCTCAAGCCTAGGCGTGCCTAGGCGGATTTTTTAGAACAGTGATATATATATATATATATATATATATATATATATATATATATACACACACACACACACTAGTATGCACACCACGTGATGCGTGCCCACTAGGACAATATATAATGTCATTTAAAATACACTGTAAAAAAAATTTAAATTACATCCAAAAGATTTGAAGAATTTAAGTGATAATGTATAACAAAGATTTTATTAATTGCAACATTTTTTGAAAAATTGAAAATCCTTGAACTATGTTACAACTCTCTTGGAGTGCTTCTTTCTTTTATGCATCGGGCTCTTTTATGGCTCTTTTACGGACTGACGATGTTGAGAATTCTTTTTATTTATTCCTGCAACATTTGAAGAAATATTAAAAAGTGCGATTATGAACAAACGCGGTGTGTGATATCGAATAAAAAATTATTCGCAAGTTTCCAAGTAAATTATTTTTAATTTGAGTCTATTTTTTAACAAATTGAATACAACCCCTAAACATGTACATGTGTGTCCAAATTAAGAAGATATTTAATTAAACATAGTTTTTCAATTAAATCCTAAAAACATGCATCTAGATGATTTATCAAATAAAATAAAGCATGTGACACAAAATATCAGGAAAAATCCCCGCGGGGCAAAACCATATTATTTTCACTATAATTTGTAAAGAATGGTTACACGGATTATAATGAAAATAAGTTTCACATACGAAAATACCCGCAGGTATCGGTTCCGATGTCATCGACTGGAATCCCCCGCAAGAATTTCAGATGGGCAGCAATGAAAAAGGGACCGACTTCTCCACAAAAATACTCCTAAATGAGTAAAATAAATCTCTTGAAGGTTTATTGTGTGCCCTTGATAAATGAAAATTAAGTGTGCATTTAAAGAGGTATAAAACCCTAAAATGATGAAGTCTAAAAAGAGGGCCGTTTTAGGGTGGTTCGAGCAAAAAAATTATTTAAATCAATTAAGTAGAAAGGGACATAAAGAGATTCCACACTCTTGCGAGCATCACTCCATTATTATTTTTTCTCCATTTTCAAAGGGCCATAACTTCTTCACCGTAGCTCGGATTGAGGTGCCTTTCTTCCAGTGTCTTTGTAGCATCGAGCTATTCAACTTTCTAATTGACCAGTCCTCCGGATGGTGGTTGTAAAAATTACCAAAATGCATTTGAACTTTCATATCGTGCCTTCTTTCACTCTTTTGACTTCTCTTGCGTACCACTTGCATAAAGTGCATAAAATCGTGGAACGTGCAGTCGTTGAGGCAGAAGTGGGACACATGATGGAGACATTGAATGCTAGATTTTTGAAATTCGAATAGAGGCCGTCATATGAGTTCGTGAAGAGACTTGACAAAAGTAGCGGTGTACGACATACACAACTGTAAGATATCGAACATGAGAAATATGTCCTTATAAATCTCTCCCTATGTGTATGCTGGTACATACATAAAAAATCTGAATTATGCAATCTCCCAAAAACAAATGACATATAAGATAATATCCCCATTAAACCCTTAAACTTAGAATACTAAATGACATGTCTTCAATCAAACTTCAACATCTTCAAATCTTCAAAAACTCCCAAAGCTTTTCTCATCAGGTAGTGAAATCCAATAGATATCAACTTTGTACCTACACACATGAGATAAAGCAAATACCCACGACACGTAATAGTTTGATTTAAAATGATATGCAAAAATCAAATATCATTTAAGCTTAAGAAAATCATAGATAAATCAACATAATTTCTCCCCCATAATTCATTCTCCCCCATTTTATGATGTCCCCAAATAGCCAGATATGAGAAGCATAAATATGGAAAATGATACAAAAAAATCTTTCACACATTTGATTTTTTTTTTTAATTTTTTACTTTTAAAAAAAACATTCAAACAAAATATATATCAAAGAATATGGGAAGTGTAAAAAAAATCTTCTATATTTGAATTTTTCAAAAAAAAAATTTACACTAAAATAAGCTACTAAAAATCACACCATGGATTTAAACTCAAACAACCTAGTCATGAAAACGAAATGCATGGGTGTGAACACATTCGATAGGTAAATAAACTCAATCAATCGTATGTGCACGATGCATATGTGTACTCCTAATGAATGAGCATCAAAAGAATCCTTAAGTGTAAAAATATTGAATTTAGATGACATCGTCTTATACAAATCAACAAATCAATGTCAAAGTGATTTTCACACCAATAACGTCCAAAACTATTTAGCGTATTTTCAAGATTTTCAAGGACATGCAAACTCGTTTAAATTCTCCAACCAAACACCCTCAAATTTTCTTTTAGAGGTGTTAAACTAAATTCTCAAACTTTGGAGAATTGGTGCAAAAACCTATTTGGCGCATAATTGAAATGAATTTCTTTTTATTGCCTTTAAATTTTTTCGGGCTGTTTTAACCTCTTTGGACCCCGGATAATAAAATTCCTCAATTTTTAGGTCCGTTTTAACAGTGACTTTAGCGCAAAGTATAAATAATTACCTTTCGTAGCCCCTCCCCATTTTTAAAATACCACACAATCTCATCAAACGATTTTTACAGGCACACCTTTATTATCAAGTTTTACCACGCTTGGTTCGTTTTAAGGACAGGATTGAAGTAAAAACACCCAACCAATATGTGATAAGACAAGTACAATAATCAAACAAATTCGTGCATATGTGCAATAAAGAAAATCATAAGTGAAACATGTAAGAAGTAACACTTAATTACATCTTAATGACTCCAAATATTATAAAGCACAATTATGGCAAGATATATTGTCTCGAAACACTATCAAATAGTCACATGAAAAATATGGAATGATGTTGTGACTTGGCCATCCTAAGTGTCTATCCATAAAGGGTGCAAAATAAAATACAAAAATCTTTTTGGATTTTCAATTAATTTTATCAAAATAAAATCTTTTTGTATTTTTTTTAATTTTTCAAAAACAAAAGTTTATTCAATAATGATACATACTAGCAATAGACAAATAATGTCATCATGAAAATCATCATATGCTAGTAAACAAGTCAAACCTCAATCGTTAGGTGCGGATTTATTTTCAAAAGGTGGTGTCAACTTATGAAAAACCTTCATCAAATCTTGTGAAGTATTGACCAAAAGCTTAGCTTGCTCACCTAAATGTGCAAACACTTTTCTTAAAAACACATTCTCTCTCTCCAAGTCTAAAATCCGAAGACCTAAATTTTTATTATACGTCTTTGTTTTCAAGGTCTCGGTGTACAAATCTCCACTTTCACTCTCGCATTCTCCCTCACTTGAAGCGCTCAAATCATCACTATCGCATTCGTGTGCACTATTGTGGGACAAAGAGGGTGTGCACACAAGACTCGGAAAAGCAACAAACTTCTCACCACAAGTCTTATCATTCTCACCTTCACTACTATCACTAAGTGTGGCGGGCATGGCTACATTCTTTCCTTTCTTTCTCAGCCACGTAGGACATTCAAACGACTTATGCCCCTTACCCCCACATTCAAAACAAGTCACGCTCTCAAACTCCTCCTCACACTCCTCATCTGAGTCACTCTCTTTTTCCCTCTCACCTCCTTCTTTGGTCTTTTCTTTCTTTTTACTTTTATCAAAAAATATCTTTTTATTTGCAGAATTTTCTTTAGAAATTTTGAGAAAATTTTTGAAATTTTTCGCAAATAAGGCCAAATCATTAAAGTCTCCCTCAAAATCGGACTTACAAACCTTTTCTTTCTTTTTCTTAAAATGACTCTTTAAAGCAACGCCTTTATCCTTAGCCTTAATGGTTTGGGGAAACATGTCAATCTCATAGGTTTGAAGATCTCCTACAAGTTTTTCTAACTTAAATGATTTCAAATTTCCCAAAGAGTTCAAAATGGTGACTTTAGGAATAAAGCATTTTGGAAGAGATCTCAAAATCTTTTTAACGACACTCGTGTTATCAATCACCTCACCCAAATTAAAATAAGTGTTAACAATATCCGACAAACGTTCATAAAAATCATCAAATCATTCAGACTCAGACATGGTGATAGTCTCAAATTGGGTGGCCAAATTTTGTAACTTTGATTCTTTAACTGCGTTCGTAACCTCATGTGTCAGTTTCAAAACATCCCACGCTTCTTTAGATGTGGTGCACGTCATAATTCGACGGAACTCATCGGGAGTGAGCTCCAGAAATATCACTCAGACCTTGGGAATCAAAATTAGACATTTTAAAATCATCTTCAGTCCAGGCTGACACGAGTTTTAAAGAGGTGATATTATCAACGGTGACTGTGGGAGGTGTCCACCCAATTTCACAAAGCAACCAAATACGCTCGTGAATGGATTTTAAAAAAGATTTTATACGAGCTTTCCAGTAGGCATAATTAGCCTCGTAAAAAATAGTCATCATATCAAATGAATGTTCCATTGGAAAAATTGCGAATAAACACAAAACAGATTTAAAAAAAATCAATATCACACTATTTTGCGGAAAATAGGAATACGCGATAAATTAGCGCAACCCGCTCTGATACCAATTTGAAAAGTACGATTATGAACAAACGCGGTGTGTGATATCGAATAAAAAATTATTCGCAAGTTTTCATGTAAACCATTTTTAATTAGAGTCTATTTTAAAACAAATTGAATACAACCCCTAAACATGTACCTGCTTGTCCAAATTAAGAAGATATTTAATTAAAAATAGTTTTTCAATTAAATCCTAAAAACATGTATCTAGATGATTTATAAAATAAAATAAAGCATGTGACACAAAATATCAGGAAAAATCCCCGCAGGGCAAAATCATATTATTTTCACTATAATTTGTAAAGAACGGTTACACGGATTATAATGAAAATAAGTGTGACATACGAAAATACCCGCAGGTGTCGGTTTCGATGTCGTCGGCTGGAATCTCCCGCAAGAATTTCAAATGGGTAGCAATGAATAAGGGACCGACTTCTCGACAAAAATACTCCTAAATGAGTAAAATACATCTCTTGAAGGTTTATTATGTGCCCTTGATAAATGGGAATTAAGTGTGCATTTAAAGAGGCATAAAGCTTTAAAATGATGAAGGCTAAAGCCTTAAAATGATGAAGTCTAAAAAGAGGGTCGTTTTAGGGTGGTTGGAGCAAAAAAATTCTTTGAATCAATTGAGTAGAAAGGGACATAAAGAGATTCCACAATCTTGCCAGCGTCACTCCATTATTATTTTTTTCTCCATTTTCAAAGGGCCATAACTTCTTCACCGTTGCTTGGATTGAGGTGTCGTTTCTTCTATATCTTCGTGGCATAGAGCTCTTCAACTTTCCAGTTGACCAGTCCTCCAAGTGGGGGTTGTAAAAATTACCAAAATGCCCTTGAACTTTTATATCGTGCCTTCTTTCACTGTTTTGACTTCTCTTGCATACCACTTGCATAAAGTGCCTAAAATCGTGAAACGTGAAGTCGTTGAGGCAGAAGTGGGACACATGATGGAGATGTTGAATGCTTGATTCCCGAAATTCGGATAGAGGTCGTCATATGAGTTCTTGAAGAGACGTGCCAAAAGTAACGGCGTATGACATACACAACTGTAAGATATCGGACATGAGAAATATGTCCTTACAAATATGTAAATATTTTATAAATTTGGTATTATATATTACATATTTCTATAAATGTATTTATCAATTGTTACCTGATTCATTCGTTCTCTTCAACAGCGTCTATGTTTTTTTTGTTTTTTTTATTTGATATAATGAAATTAAGTTATTTTCTATTTTTTTGTATATAATATAATCAAATTATGTATTAGTATAGACATTTGTTATTTAAATTTATCCAATATGTAATGTTTATTACCTTTTATGAGCTTTCGTAATCCTCGGCATTGTCATTGTCCACAGGAATGTTGTCGAATTTTGTTACATTATAGTACTCCTTTCTCAGTACCAAATTAAATTTATTGAGTCTCAGAAAGAATTTGCATGTTGTTCCAATGATGTTTTTGAATATAAGGTTGGCATCTTTTATTTTTTCCTGTAAGAGTTATATATATTAGTTTAAAGTTTTGATATGATTATGAAGAAATTGAATGAAATTACTAAGTTTATGCACCTTATCTTGAGATGTGTCAATTTGAGATAGTGGAAATCCAACTAATTTTTCAGCCATATTATCGAAAATAACGAATGGTGTATCTCCATTGTAGTCTTCAACATCCACTTTAAGTTTATATCTGGGAAATAAAGTGAATTGAATAAATTTATATTAGTAAAATGTTAGTAGATGTCTTTTATTAAAAAATATGTACTGTAATCCGCTTTAAAACAGGAAAGGCATTGTATGACTCTGCTAGCTTTGTTAAGCTCCTGTTACAAAATTTGCAAGATATGTAAGACCAACCAAACTTATCATTCACGTGAACAATTAACGCTTGAACTGATACCATCTTCACCTTTAAAATAAATATAAGTTAAAAAATAAATTATTGAAATTAATAATAAAGAAATATTTGATATTAACCAACAATAACTCGTTCTCTGATGTTGATCGCGATTTTTGAATAGCCAAAATATTATCCGTAGTTGGTGTGTCTGAACTTGATGACAAATTTGGAGTTGACCTTAGATACTCAATTGATTAATATTGTCAAGTATTTGAGCTTTTGATAAGAATGTTATAGAGAATAATTATTTTAATACCCCGCATTTTTTCTCTTAAATAATTAGTGGAAAGTTATTTTTTTTTGAATAAATGATTAACTTTAAAAATTTAATCTAAATAAATATTTTATTCGATTATGGTGGAAACTTGTTATATAGTGTGCTTGTGTATATTATTCATTTTTGTGCATGAATATGTCATTTGCGTATAAAAAAGGAAATTATAAAAATTTATGTGCGACACAAATAAAAAGTAATTATTTTGGCATAAATAATTCGAATTATGATTTGGTACTTATATGAACTAGTTTAAGTGGTTTATGTAATACCCCGTATTTTTATGGCTTTTAAAATTGGGGATTTATTAAATTTAATTTGAGGTATTAATTTTATATTAATTCGAAAATTATGTTTTTTATATTTACTAGCATGATGTGAGTTATTAATTATTGGAAATCTGTTGAATATTACTGGATGAGTAAAGTAATATATGAGATTGGTTTTATTAAAATTATCACGAGTGAATAAAATGGTAATTATGGAAATTTAATTCGGGACGCGCCGGTGTCGTGTCAGGACTAAATTATTATTATTAAATTCAATAAATTATAAGTCATCCGTAGAGTCGTTTTGAGTGCGCCAACGTGTCCGGAAGGGTCGAAATAGTCAGAAAAGTGTACTCGGGGGTTTAGTTTGGGTCTCGTGGCGTTTTGAGGCCTAATTGACGTCCCAGGAGGGTATTTTAGACATTTAGTATTTTTGAGTAGTTAAACCCATGAATTTTCTTAGTATTTATTAGCCATTTAGAGTTGTCTCTTGGGGTTAACAAATACGAAGCTTAAGCCATCCATTAGAGAAGAAGGTGAAGTGATTAGAGAAGAAGGTGAAGAGATTTGAGAAGAAGGTGAAGAGTTTTCCAAGCAATCCAAGGCCTAGAACTCACCCGATCACCGCCACCACTACCAAAACGTAGATCGCATGACGAGGAACGCATCCATATAATTTTTATCAACAAATCAAATCCTTGAATCTCAGGCAAGTATCTATCTTGCTAAGTTCCAAGTTAATATACCTTCCATGTTAGTCTAAGAATGAAAATCATATGTTTTAATGCAAGAATTATATATTTTGGAAGAGAATTTATATGTGTTGTAGGGAGAACCCATGTAGTCTAAATCTTGATCATATGTAGAGGATTACCCATGAATTTATTGTGATATTTGGGGAAAAAAATTTGATTAAAATAGAAGGTGGTGATTATTCATGCAAAATTTGGTTTTATAAAGAGATTTGAGATTAAACCCTTTTTTGATTGATTCGTTGAGGATTTATTGATGTCGTTACGTTAGAACTTGTTTAGGTACATTGCTTATACACTTGGATTACTTTGATTGGAGGTTGGGATGAAATTATAGAGGTTTGTAGGGGTTAAAATGGTTGAACCCGTTGGTTGAATATTGTAGAAAACTGGGCAAGAACTGCTTGATCGATCGATTGACTCAAGAACAGCGATCGATTGATGATCGATCGATCGACCCCTCCTGAAAAACTGCATATTTTTTTTCCTTTTTGTTTAGTCCGGTTAAAATGCTTAGGAACCCTTGATTATCATTGATAGAGTATAATGGGTTATGAAGATGACCAATAGGGTCTAAGTTGACTCCGTTGAGTGAAATTAATATGAGATAAAATTTTGGGTTAACGGAGAGTTATTTATACATTAGGAATTGTGCGTATGTTTACTAAAAGATTGAGACTCATGAAAGATTTAGACTAGAAAGTAAGTGAGGGTATACATACTGAAATTTATACTTAGTGGGAAAGAAAACTTCAAGAGATGAGAAGTAAGAACGAAGCAAATAATAAATGAGAATAAAAGAGACGAATTCGTTATGAGAAATAATTGAGTAAAATTTATGTTGAAAATGTGATAATTATAATTATGGGTCATGGGTGAACCTAATTTGGAAAAAGTGAATATTTATATATATAACTGTGTGATTGTGCATATATTATACTTGTGTAAAAATCATACCCGGGCTACTTGCTATCACGGAGGTTTTCGCTCCGGGACAGTCTTATCTCCATTGGACCTTTATGAGGGATATTGACTAGTACCCTAGAACATAGGATTCCTTGGTACAGACTATCTGATTGATAGTAAGACGGTCCTAAGAGACGTGAGGATATGTGATGACCTCTTAGTGACTTGGAACTATGCTTCGCCTCCATTGGCTTGTGTATTATGTTAATACAGTTTGAGAGTGATTTCGAACTAGTATTTCCCTTAGTTTGTGTGATACAGGGACTTGATAGCAGAGTATGCCAGCACCATAGATTTTATGTGGGGTGTTGATATTATATATATTATATGAGTGACTAATATGTATATATACACTGATATGTATGTAAACATTCTACTGTGCATAAGTAGTTTAGTAATGAATAAATGTTTTAACTTTAAAACAAGTGTTCGTGAATTTGGTAATGGTACTAAATGATTCTAAGAAATGTAAGAAAATGGAAGAGGTTAACTTTCTAAAACTAAATATCATGGACTTGGTACTTTTCGAGATAAAATTTCATGGGAATAAGTTAGGTAGACCTATGAGATTAGTAGAACGGTAGGAGTGCACACTAGATGAAAGGTGATGATTCTCAAGAGAGTGTCGCATACTAACATGATTGTGATGTTAGCCGGTAAGTATTTTAAATCCTTTTTAAACTATTTTTAAAACTGTTTTACACTCGGGCTCTGACCCGTTTCCTATCATTTCATTCTCTTTTGTATATATATGTATGTATTACAGGTGCCCAGCCACAGGGGCGTCATGCTTAGGTTCTTTGGATTGGACGTGTTGCAGCTTATGTGGGAGTTGCAGGCCCTTGCTTTAGATTACTTCGTTATTGAATCAGTTCCTACTTTAGATCTTCAGAGTTAGGGCATGTGTCGCCCGATTTCCTATTACAGTTGGATTTATAAGAGATCTAGGATATTTCTAGCATTCAGTACTCCTCGGGAGGTAACTCTTGTCAGAATGATTTCATTTATGGTTCTTAAACTTGGTTTGGATTATATAGATGGTTTAATTCATGTGTCTTAATTGCCATCCTTAGTATTTATGTAATTCTTAAATGTTGGATATAAAAAGGTTGTTATTGGAATTTAATAAAGGAAAAAAGAGCTTTTAAATGGTTTTGAGACTTAGCTTAATTATTTAGGGTGTTAAAATGGGAAATATTATTTTGCGACAGTGATGCTGAGAATGAACCAACCGTTCACCTGGTTTTTAATTTACTAAAGGACCGATCACCCGATATTTAATTAGGCAGGGTGTTACAGGTGATATCAGAGTGTAACACCCCGCTCAAAATAATAACAGGTGGCCAGCCCTATACTACATTAAATTAGAAGTTTCAGATGGCTCAGTCTCAACACCAACTGTCGATACTATATAATATAGGCTAACTACCCGATATCATATAAGCGAGATGTTAAAATTTAAATAAAATATGCAACAGACAACAAACCAATACTATAAACTACTAACAAAGAAAAGAAAGATGCATACAAGAACGATGATAAATAAAATGAAATAAATAACTATAATCGAATATATCGCAAAGAAGTAGACCCGAATAAGCTGTCGGGTCACAGCCAATATAATAACTGAAATGAAATAAATATACACATCTATAAATATCCCTTGGGTATAAACCCGATATACAACATGAATCCTACCTAGATTTTTAGAAGTAGGAAGCGACTACAATCTAAGTCCCGCAACAGTCCGCACTTGTCACGGCTCCCAAGACTCTGGATAGGAGGTCATCCGGCATCCATGCGGTAGGACACCTGTAGTAATATATATATATATATATATATATATATATACAGGCAGGAGAGAAAAGTAAACGGGTCAGAGCCCGAGTTGTAAAAAATATTTAGCAAGTGTGTTAACCGTGCATAATAAATATCGATGCACTTATTTCACAATTAAAGTGGAATCGCACTCTCGTGAAATCCCAACTCGCCTCTCATCTAACGGCGCGCACCTATTCGCGTCCTGAATTTTAGTTAAATTACCCCAATTATAAGGACAACCTAACTTAACATAGACCCAGCCTATACCCACGAGATCTGTCTTCGTATCATAACCCAAGAATCCACTCTTTCTAAACACACTTAATTATTTTTACAACATGTATGCCATACTAGGCTTAATGGATTCCGGTTTATAATTTAATCAATTATAATTCTTAATACGTTACACATATGCATTGGGTTTAATCATATGATTTAATTACTAAATAACATGCATATAAATTATTATTAATAAAACTTCTCTCCAATCTCAACACTGCACTACGTTTCGTGCGTGGGGTGTCTCACAAAGTGAAATCCAAATAAGGAACCACCCCGTTACACTACTTCTTGACAATGTCGATCCTAGAGATCCATTATGCCATACATACAATTTTATACTACTACAACTACTAAATTTAGGTTACAATATAAGAAAAACTCAAAATCTTCCATTATATCCTTCGGATGATGTAACCGAAATATTCCTTAAATGCGATATATCAACTCCCATCAATCTAGTACATCATAATCATCTAAGATGTACTCCACAAAGATTCCATATCCTTTCATCTATAGGATATAAATATATATATATATATATATATATATATATATATATCGGCATTTATTCTAACCATATATATATATATATATATATATATATATATACAATCATCTATTCCCATAGCCAAGTGTACATACCACATATGATGTATAATGACCATACACATAATATACCCGGCTGTATATATCGTCGATAAAACTGCATCATGCTATCATCTTCCAGGGCATTACTCACATATCATCCTGGGGATAAAGGTCGGTCTCAATATCACCGACATCAGGGCCACACACACACAATGACGTCCCGAGAAGCAGTCATAGCTCTTAACCGGTCAATGAGACGAGACATACCAACCACGCCCCACCCCAAAAATATTAATCACATAATAACACACTGGACGACTATGACCTGGGGACTATCCACACACTACACCAAATCTTCCGAATTGTCAAGGTCATTGACCTTGACAAATCCAACTTGTCAAGGTCAATGACCGTGACATTTCGAGGCGAGACAACTTTTTTTGTCACGGTCGTGTCGCGGTCAATGACCGGGACACGTTTGTCACGGTTTATAACCGTGACAAAGCCATGACCCTTTTTAAAAAAATTGTCACGGCCATTGATCGTGACACGTCCGTGGCAAAAAGTTGTCACGGACGTGCCACGGTCAATGACCGTGACAATTTTGGACAGAATTTAAAAAAAAATTGCTGGGCAGTATGGCCACTGCCACTGCCCAGCAGTATATTTGTACCTGTTATAGCAACATTGTACCTGTTCCAAACATCATATATCCAAACAAACTAAAGATAATGCATATATATATTCAAAATATAAACTATTTAAGAAGAAACAACATCACCATCAATTATCTCAAATCTACAAACTATTTGCATGGAAAAGAGATTTTGTACCGCGACGCTCGGGGACACCTCCTTATCCTTCCCTTCTTATCTGAATAGCAACATAAGTATAGATCATATGTGACCTACCCTTGGGTCCACTCCCTGTCCCATGAATTGAAATAAAGTAAAATTAGAATCCGCCCCTCAAATATAGATAAATATAAATCGTAATTTAAATCGAAATCGAAATCGAAATTGATATATAAATATAAATACATTACCTGTAGTGTCACTCAAACAGCTAACTTGAGCTCATATGGCACCTCCTTCCAACTAATGTACCCCGGGCAATCGTGTCAAATATAATTCTCTTCATATCTAAACACTAAGAAATACCATAATCCTATGGAGTTATGCGTTGCAAATTCCTTCCAACCGTTGTGTAGCCAAAAATCAGCACTTGAAGTTGTCAATTCCACCTTTCAATGGTCTCCCATGTTTTGCTAGAATTTCCAAGTGGTGGGGTATGGAAAGTGGAATTGACAACTTCAACTGGTGATGTTTGGCTACATAACGGTTGGGAGAAATTTGTAGAGCATCGCTCCATAGGATTATGGCATTTCTTAGTGTTCGGATAGACGAAGAGATTCAGTCTCCTCTCCACAAATAGGACACCCCAAATAACTATGTACTAATAACCTATTAAAGGTAAGAAGCATATATTCATGGATTAGTATAAACAAAACTTAGATGTAATTGGAATATTTATGTATTAATCTTCTCTCCACACACACACACTACACAAGAGTGAAAATGATAAAGTGCAGATCAATTAAAAGCATTAAAAATGGATGTTTCGATACAAATTGAAATATTTATTACAAATTGAAAACTTGTTTCAAATTCGGGTTATCATCAAAAAGGGATTGATATGCGGTAGGAGCAGCCAAGTCATCCACACTACTATTTAGATGCCTTGGCGCGTGTTGGACAATTGACCACGGCTCGTTGTTGATATACTCCGAGTAAAACACTTTCTTAACCTTTTGAAATGCACAAACAAACGGCTCATCGCTCATTTGGTCGTTGCTCTTCAACTTGGACAAGTCAACCATGATCAAATTAGTGACAGGATCAACTTTACAAGCATTTTTATCCTCAACTCTTACCCATTCACAGTAAAATACAACCTCTTCAAAGCTTATATAATCCAATTCAAATATATTTTGGATTACACCATAGTAAGTCATTTCAGCTTCAACGAGGTTTTTATCTTTTGCGCTCACTCGAAAGAAAGTAAGAGCCTTGTATGAAATTCCCGAGTTCTGTACATTTGTACTTTCCTCGTACACTTTAGCGCCGAAAATGTAACCGTTCAATCGATAATTTTTGTACTCTTGTGCCACAAACAAGGGTCCAGTGGCTAGACGAGCAAGCCTTGATGTCGCATCACCCATCTTTAGGAGCTGAGAATATAGATAAATTAATTATATTAGTGGTAAAATTTGAGTGAAATGTAACGTTATATAACGATTGTTTTCATTATAATTACCTCTTGTGTCAACCATAACCTATATTCGCTGTCTGATTGTACCATTGTTTTTCGTCTTTTATTGTTGTCACAGGCTTCATATTTACTGCATATTACAAAATTAATCATGTATAAAATAATCTAAAATAATGTTAAACATTATAATATTTGAAACTTACTTTTTCCATTCTTCGACATCTTCATGTGTGTCAAATAGATAACGAGCTACTTGTTCATGTTGCAAACTCGTTAATTTCACTCGTTTTCCAATCACATTACCACCATCATCGAGGAATTCATCAGTGTCATCAACGCTGGTCGAGTCAGACATATATCCCCGAGTATATATTGATGACTCCACGGTGATGTATTCCTCTGCAATTGATCCTGCAATATATCGGGTATTCTTGACGTAATCTTTAAAAACTTTCATCAATCTTTCAAACGGATACATCCACCGATATATAACTGGACCACAAAGAAGTTCCTCGTCGCATAGGTGTACCAACAAGTGAACACTTATGTCAAAGAATGCTGGGGGAAAGTAATTCTCCAATACACAAATCGCTTCGTTCACAGCCAATTTTGCGGCCACTATGTGTTCTCGATTCACTACCTTTCAAACTGTTCTTCATAACAGGATAGCTATTTGGAAGTGTATTCACCTTGGGTAATAAGCCCTTCACCCATTTCAGAATTCCCGTCACGCTATTTCCATACAAACCGCACTGCGTCTTCAAACTATGCAAACCAACCATGGCATGTAAAGTTGTTTGATCTTTCTCACAGCCAGAGTATAACGGTTGGGTCGTCTTAAATTTTAAACTTTGGTAGTCATCGTCAAGTTTTATCGTGTTATCTTCACGAGCACTTGAATCTTCTACATCATCAGTAACCTCATTCTCCTCAGCTTCATAAACTCCGTACGCATCATCAACTAAATCCTCTAACATATTATGATCTACGTCGTCCCCTTATACATCTATTCTACTTGTTGAAGGTTGTTGTGAAGGTTGGTCGGGGACAAAAGGAACTTTTAATTCACCGTGAAAACTCCAAAATCAATAACCATCTTGCATACCCGATCTTAACAAATGTAGTTCAATTGTTTTCCACTCAAACGCCTTACCATTCTTACACCTAGAACACGGACACGGAAACTCTTCATCATTACGACATCTCTTTGCATATTTCACAAATTCGTTAGCACCTCTGCGAAACACATCCCCCATTCTATTAGTCTCACACATCCACTCTTTGTATTTCGGATATCCCATCACAGCTACCACAACTAAACACCTATTAAAGGTAAACAAAAATTAGATTTATAGTATGTTTTATTTAATTATCCTATTAAAGGGTAGGTGGTCATATCACATTCAGGACTGCATTTTTCTGTAATATACTTAACAGCTCATGCACATTGTTACGATTTGAAAAAAATTCGACAGCATATCCCCTTAGTTCTCCAAGTACACGACGTAGATTGACAGGTGTGAGTGTTATTTCAATTGGTCAATTGAAATAACAGTCACACTTGTCAATCTAGTATGTACCCAGAGAACATTAAGATACGACTACAGAACTTACTCCAAAAGTAACAACTTTAAGCCAATAAGAATATTATACAGAAATTATACAGTCTCAAACTGTCCAAACGGGACAATTCGAGAGATCTCATTACAGGGGTAATGACTCTCGAACGGGTCTAAGGGCTATTGAATGCGTACGCATAAGAACTAGAAGGCTAATATCTATGCGCACTATATTTAATTTCAAGTATGTTTCATATAATGGGTTAATTCAAATACAAAAATAAATTCATGGGTTAATTCAAATACAAAAATACAAATTCATGGGTTAATTCAAATACACACACACACACACACACACCTCCCTCCACACCCCCCACTCACCACATACACACACACCCCCACCTCCCTCCACACCCACCACTCACCACATACACACACACCACCACCACCACTCACCACACACACACACACACACACACACACACACACACACACACACAATAGCCCCCCACCCACCACACACACATAGTAGTGACTGTCTATTTAAAATAATCTCAATGTTAATTTCATATATTGAATTTCTACTATTGTTTTGTGCTTTTTATAAATCATATTCAATGTTAGATATGTGTTTTGTTAAGATATCTAAGTTGTTCTATAGAATTATTTTTTGTATCTTGAAATTTAAGTTCTAAAATAATCAACCTAAAGTTGTGGTTCATAAAGTATTATCACAAATATAAACTAAGAGAGATAAAATAACTTTGAGGCATATAAATTAATTGTGACAAAGTAAGATTATGCACCAAAACCTAAAATTTAAAAAAAAAGTGTTTTTATTTAAACCCCACTTTTCTTTCTATAACTCCTATTTTATTAAACTTTAAATATAATTAAGGGTGTATAGAAAGAAAAGTTAAATAGGAATAAAAACAACATTTTTAAAATATGAAGGGCTCACCAATTTGATCAAATTTTTCAACAACATAGACTAAATGATATTTTATTTTTCATGCTTTTAGCAATTTCGAATGCCATTTTAACCCTTATTGTAGTTTTTTGTTGTAATGTCATTTAAAAAACATCATTTAGGTATGTAAATATATTGTAATAGATCTTGCCTTCCACAAAATGATATTTTATGGTAAAATTTTATTTGATGGATATAAAGTCATGTGATACCTATATGTGTTATTTTGCATCTAATAAAAACAAAAAACTCCATATATGGTTTTTTTCTCCATTAGTATAAGTATATAGGGATTATTTCACACTTAAATCACATATTAAGCCGGCCTTCATTTTTTTATGAAATTTGTAGAAAATTACTTATTTATTTTGAATGAAAATAAATTGTTATCCAATATTTTTGGATATTAGTTATAATTATGAAACTCATATACAAATTAATGTTGTATCAAAATAATATTACATTTTTAACCCCCTACCCCTACCCCCACCCCTACCCCCACTCTGCCCCCACCCTGCCCCACCCCCTACCCCCGCACACACACGCACATATATACACACATCCTCACATATATATACACACAAACATATATATAAATGGAAGAGAGAGAGAGAGAGGGAGAGAGAGAGAGAGAATTAAACCTGAAAGTAGAGGGACAGAGAGAGCAGCGTGGAGAGAGAGAGAGGGAGGGAACGGCGGGAGGGAAAAAAAAGGGGGGGAAGGGTTTTTGCTGCAAACATTGTCACGGTCGTGTCAAGGTCATTGACCGTGACAATTCTTTATCACGGTCGTGTCAAGGTTAATGACCGTGACACAAAACGCGTGTTTTTTATCACGGTCAATGACCTTGACAAGGGTGACTGGCTGAAAGGTGACAATTTTGTCATTTTGGTGTAGTGACACCCTGCTCCTTGAGCCAGGATGCTCACCCTCTGCGCGAAAACTTCCCAATGATAGCATGAGCGGGGTATGCTTAACCACGTAAGTATATATATCATTCACATGCACAATATATATACATCCATATGATCCCATCATATGATCAAACATTAAACCATCATATACGGTTTAGATATTCATACCATGTATATCCCCAACATAAATATATCCATATATTCATATCTATATAGATATATATATATATACATATATTCACATATCCTTGTATCTATATATACAAACTAATTCTCGTTCATATGTATAAGATATATATATATATATACACTCGGCTATAAGTATACATAATCCTCAATATACAAGCCGTCACCACAACTCATTTAATTTACCTCGATATGGGAATACAATCCCTCACTTGAAGCATATTCATCAATTTCTTTCCTATGATGAATAATCTCCCAAACAACATACGGATATATATCCAACATGAGGGTTATCACCCAAAGTTTAGTGTAGGAAACCATCACTACACATACCATCTATATCCGAGAGCACATTGAAGAATTTAGTAATAATTTTAACTATTGGTATACACATAACTAATAGTCTATAAGCCTCAAGCTCAATCTTACATTCATCAAATAATCCCGTTACTTAGGAAAAATACCCGTTGTAAATCACACACCGATAAACAACATTTACCCCAACTAGATTTACACACTCTACTCTAGTTGGTAATATGATCCCATCGCTCTCGATTTCGACTATGGTTCAATCACTCCTATGAACTCCTAAATCTTATTGTGCTTGCAATATATTTCTTAAGTTAAACATTACTAGGGATACGCGACCACTCTCTCTCATCGGTCCTCAATAACATTTAAACTCACTTATGACATCAAGCTAGAACTCCCGTCCTCCCTGAGATCCCTCACTACCTCGAAATGTCCATTATTAACACGCACGTAAGCAAAAAGGGACGATCTCCACCATTTATAGCCATTTCATGATAACCCAGCTCTATCATGATAACATAACCCGCCAATAACTTCAGTTCCATATTTCTTTCATTACTAAAAGAGGCATCCCATCCTCCTGAATCAGTCATAGGACCGCAAGTCCCTATTCGACCTAGGCCCTATTCCCTTAATCTAATATCATAACCCTTCATAATAAACCCATTAAGAAAGCCCCTAAGAATAAAACTCCAAAAGAAAAGGGGAAGAAAGAAATCCAAGCCTTGGGCTAAAAATAGGGGACCGGTCGACCGCGGGTCCAAATTTTCCCTACGAAGAAATGTAGTCAGCTTTTCCCTTAAGGCGCAGTCGACCGGTCCCCTAGGCGTGGTTGACCGGCCACACCAGTTGTCTTGGCCGATTTCTATTTTCAATAAAACCCCATTTCCTCAAACACCCAAATATCATCACCAAACCCCCAAATCTTTAACCCAATAATATTCTTAACATGTAAACCCATCCTACATCCCATCCCAACAATTTATGTGTCATCAAACCCATGTATAAACCTCAAATTCCCGTTTTAGTACCCAAAATCTAGGTTTTGATATTTATACCCATAAACCATTTCTTTAACCCACAAATTATGAAATGAAATGCACAAATGACTTATTTAGCAAGACTAAACACTTGCCTCGATTTTGTAGAGGTTGGATCGTCCTCGAGATCGCGTTTGGGACAGAGTCTCCAAGCTTTTCTTCCTCTCTCTCTTCCTTTATTCTTATTTTATCTCTTCTTTCTCCTTCTAGGGCTTTTTCTCTCTTTCTCACAAATGAGAAGGCTTGATTCGTAAGCCTCTTAAATCCCTTAAAACATAAGTCCCAATTTTAAATGTTAATACACACTTTAAATGACTCGATTACTCCAATTCGAGTCAAACTGACATAAAAACATTTCGGAGCCGATGACTATCTCGACCCTTCCGAGATCGATGGTACCCTCAAAATCATCATCCGTAATACTTTAAAAAGTTCTCTATTTTTGGACTTCAATTCCCAAATTTTTAAAATTCTCCAATTTAATTAAATTTTATTTTCCCAAAAATTTAATTTCTCAGTCTCCAAAGTCAAGGGTTGTTACATATTTCTCCCCTTACAAAAATTTCGCCCGCGAAATTTTAAGATATGCATAGGACCTCAATCTCATCTAGTCCTTACATCAATCCTCAGGATCACTATACCGATCCTTACTAGTTCTCACGTCGAACCATATAAATTTTTAAAACAAACTACGACCTAGGGCGCCCATACACCCCGTACCCGAGCTCCACTCGTAGAATTTTAATCAGGCTCCATTAGCCTCAAATCATCATATAACTCTCAGCAATATAATCTATAGCAGCCTATTAAAATATATAGAAGTTCAAAATTTCCCATGGCTGAACTTTCCTCAATTCCTGACGCTAGCTACCTTCGTGCGGGGGAGGTCTCGCAAGCGAAATCAAAACAAGGAACCCTCCCAATACACTACTGTATAGCTAGGTCGGGGATTGAGATTAGTTGAACCAGGGTTAAGGTTTTATAAAAGATTTTCATATTTTAGATATTGCCTAAAGGCCTATGCAACAATATAATATAAATCAAATCCATGTCTTTCGACACGCCAAACAAACACCTTATGTTTAAGACACAAGGTCTCACCAAATACAACACTCTAACCAATACCTAGTTCTCAAAACTAGCACAACTATGAGATAAATTATCCACTCAACATGAATCTGCTAATTTTGAACCTCTCAAGTATAAAATTCCTCTACATCACATAAACACCTTTCCATAAAATAAGTTCTTTCCTCATTGGAACACTACAATTACATGCCCTAACCTATCCATAAGACAATAACCTTATAGTCACTACTCAACAAACCTCAACATTCCTCACTCCCGGAATTCAATATTATAACCCTCGACTATCTCCTTACGAGACGATTTATTTTCTCAAAAGATGCCCTACAAAGTCCATACTTACTCACTCATTCCTCCAAGGAAATTTTATACACCCTAGAGGTGTAACGGCTAACTGCTCAATATACCTAACGCGCAACGTTGCTAATATCGCATAAAGCGTGACTTAAACCCAAAGGAAGTTATTCTACCTTATACTTCCATAATCCAATGGTTTCACCCCGCCCTTGAACCTCAACTCAGGGTCCTCTACTTCTTCCAGGACAATCATTACTCCTAAACCTATTTCTCCACAAGAAAAACATCTTCCTCAAAATCATTCCTAACCATCTTGAAGGACAAAACGCGATTGCAACTATCGGAAACTCCCTCAGTCCAACTCAACGAACCTGAGTCTCTAATTTCTTTCTCCCTCATCCCAGAAGGCAATACTCCTGATATTGGGACAACTCTACTTACCTCACCTCGGTAAGAGTCACCAACATTATGTTTCCTAACGAAGGTTGACGGGTTTCTCAATCTAAACCTCCCAAGGACTACACTATATGCCTCTCCTCGGACTTACCTTACTAAGTCCAAGATTCGCTATTCGAGTAATTATCCCTTTCTTACCCAACCACCGATAGGTCACCCTGAACCACTGCTAGAGTTCTCTTTCTTATTCCCGCCTGAACGGAGGAAAACAAATACCCCCAATCAAAGCGCACCCAAAATCAGTTATGGGTATTGTATCTCAAATATGGTCCTTTCCTAGACGACATAATCTAGGCGACGTCTGAAATGAGACTAACTGTTATCAGAACATCGATCAAGTGAATACACTTCACAGAAGAAGATAAACGCAGTGAACACAACAATCCTAATAGTAGGGATTTATATCAAGAACGTTAACGGAAGAACGCAGAAAACCCGCACAGATCCTAAAGACTCTAAACCTGATGCTCTGATACCATCTGTAACACCCCGCTCAAAATCATAACGAGTGTCGAGCCCTATACTACATTAAATTAGGAGTTTCAGATGGCTCAGTCTCAACACCAAGTGTCGGTACTATATAATATTGGCTAACTACCCCATATCATATAAGCGAGATGTTAAAATTTAAATAATATATGCAACAGACAACAAACCAACACTATAAACTACTAACAAAGAAAAGAAAGATGCATACAAGAACGATGATAAATAAAATGAAATAAATAACTATAACCGAATATACCGCAAAGAAGTAGACCCGAATAAGCCGTCGGGTTATAGCCAATATAATAACTGAAATGAAATAAATATAAACATCTATAAATATCCCTTGGGTATAAACCCGATATACAACACGAATCCTACCTAGATTTTTAGAAGTAGGAAGCGACTACAATCTAAGTCCCGCAATAGTCCTCACCTGTCACGGCTCCCAAGACTTTGGATAGGAGGTCATCTGGCATCCATGCTGTAGGACACATGTAGTAATATATATATATATATATATATATATATATATATATATATATATATATATATAGGTAGGAGAGAAAAGTAAACGGGTCAGAGCCCGCGTTGTAAAAAATATTTAGCAAGTGTGTTAACAGTGCATAATAAATATCGATGCACTTATTTCATAATTAAAGTGGAATCGCACTCTCGTGAAACCCCAACTCACCTCTCATCTAACGGCGCGCACCTATTCGCATCCTGAATTTTAGTTAAATTACCCCAATTACAAGGACAACCTAACTTAACATAGGCCGAGTCAATACCCACGAGATCTGTCTTCCTATCATAACCCAAGAATCCACTCTTTGTAAACACACTTAATTATTATTACAACATGTATGCCATACTAGGCTCAATGAATTCTTGTTCATAATTTAATCAATTATAATTCTAAATACGTTACCCATGTACATTGGGTTTAATCATATGATTTAATTACTAAATAACATGCATACAAATTATTATTGATAAAACTTCTCTCCAATATCAACACTGCACTACGTTTCGTGCGTGGGGTGTCTCGCAAAGCGAAATCCAAACAAGGAACCACCCCGTTACACTACTCCTTGACAATGTCGATCCTAGAGATCCATTATGCCATACATACAATTTCATACTACTATAACTACTAAATTTAGGTTACAATATAAGAAAAACTCAAAATCTTCAATAATATCCTTGGGATGATGTAACCGAAATATTCTTTAAATGTTATACATCAACCCCCATCAATCTATTACATCATAATCATCCAAGATGTACTCCACAAAGATTCCATATCCTTTCATCTATAGGATATATAAATATACATATAGGCATTTATTCTAACAATATATATATACAATCATCCATTCCCATAGCCAAGTGTACATACCACATATGATGTACAATGACCATACACATAATATACTCGGCTATATATATCGCCGATAAAACTGCATCATGCTATCATCTTCCTTGGCATTACTCACATACCATCCTTGGGACCACGATGAGTCTCAATATCACCGACATTGGGGCCACACACACACACACGACGTCCCGAAAAGCGATCATAGCTCCAAACCGGTCAATGAGACGAGACATACCCACCATTCCCCACCCCGAAAATATAAATCACATAATAACACACTGGACGACTATGACCTGGGGACTATCCACACCCTCTTCCTTGAGCCAGGATGCTCACCCTCTGTGCGGAAACTTCCCAATGATAGCATGAACGGGGTATGCTTAACCACATAAGTATATATATCATTCACATGCACAACATATATACATCCATATGATCACATCATGTGATCAAACATCAAACCATAATATACGGTTTAGATATTCATACCATGTATATCCACAACATAAATATATCCATATATTCATGTCCATATAGATATATATACATATATTCACATATCCTTATATCTATATATACAAACTAATTCTCGTTCATATGTATAAGATATATATATACACTCGGCTATAAGTATACATAATCCTCAATATACAAGCCGTCACCACAACTCATTTAATTTACCTCAATATGGGAATACAATCCCTCACTTGAAGCATATTCATCCATTTCTTTCCTATGATGAATAATCTCCCAACAACATACGGATATATATATATATATATATATATATATATATATATATATATATATATATATATATATATATATATATCCAACATTAGGGTTATCACCCAAAGTTTAGTGTAGGAAACCATCACTACACATACCATCTATATCCGAGAGCACGTTGAAGAATTTAGTAATAATTTCAACTATTGGTATACACATAACTAATAGTCTATAAGCCTCAAGCTCAATCTTACATTAATCAAATAATCCCGTTACTTAGGGAAAATACCCGTTGTAAATCACACACCGATAAACAACATCTACCCCAACTAGATTTACACACTCTACTCTAGTTGGTAATATGATCCCATCGCTCTCGATTTTGACTATGGTTCAATCATTCCTATGAACTCCTAAATCTTATTGCGCTTGCAATCTATTTCTTAAGTTAAATATTACTAGGGATACGCGACCACTCTCTCTCATCGGTCCTCAATAACATTTAAACTCACTTACGACCTCAAGCTAGAACTCCCGTCCTCCCTGAGATCCCTCACTACCTCGGAATGTCCATTATTAACACGCACATAAGCAAAAAGGGACGATCTCCACCATTTATAACCATTTCATGATAACCCAGCTCTATCATGATAACATAACCCGCCAATCACTTTAGTTCCATATTTCTTTCATTACTAAAAGAGGCATCCCATCCTCCTGAATCAGTTTAACATAGGCCCGCAAGTCCCTATTCGACCTAGGGCCCTATTCCCTTAATCTAATATCATAACCCTTTATAATAAGCCCATTAAGAAAGCCCCTAAGAATAAAACTCCAAAAGAAAAGGGGAAGAAAGAAATCCAAGTCTTGGGCTAAAAACAGGGGACCGGTCGACCGCAGGTCCAAATTTTGCCTACGAAGAAATGCAGTAGGCTTTTCCCTTAAGGCGAGATCGACCGGTCCCCTGGGCGCGGTCAACCGGCCACACTAGTTGTCTTGGCTGATTTTTATTTTCAACAAAACCCCATTTCCTCAAACACCTAAATATCATCACCAAACCCCCAAATCTTTAACCCAATAATATTCTTAACATGTAAACTCATCCTACATCCCATCCCAACAATTTATGTGTCATCAAAACCATGTATAAACATCAAATTCCTATTTTAGTACCCAAAATCTAGGTTTTGATATTTATACCCATAAACCATTTCTTTAACCCACAAATTATGACATAAAATACACAAATGACTTATTTAGCAAGAGTAAACACTTGCCTCAATTTTGTAGAGGTTGGATTGTCCTCAAGATCGCGTTTGGTCCAGAGTCTCCAAGCTTTTCTTCCTCTCTCTCTTCCTTTATTCTTCTTTTATTTCTTCTTTCTCCCTCTAGGGCTTTTTATCTCTTTCTCAAAAATGAGAAGGCTTGATTCGTAAGCCTCTTAAATACCTTAAAACATAAGTCCTAATTTTAAATGTTAATACACACTTTAAATGACTCGTTTACTACAATTCGAGTCAAACTGACTTAAAAAAATTTCGGAGCCGAAATAAAACCCAATGACAGTCATTTTGACTATCTCAACCCTTTTGAGATCGATGGTACCCTCAAAATCATCTTCCGAAATACTTTAAAAAGTTCTCTATTTTTGGACTTCAATTCCCAAATTTTTAAAATTCTCCAATTTAATTAAATTTTATTTTCCCGAAAATTTAATTTCTCAGTCTCCAAAGTCAAGGGTTGTTACACAGAGCATCAGGTTCTAGTGTCCTTTAGGGTCTGTAAGGCTTACTATACTTTTATCTGAGTGTTACTTTGTTTGATATAGAGCCCTATGTTTAGGATTGTTGATTTATTTGGTGAGATTTCGTTCTCCTGCTATAACGTACATATTAGTGAATCTTATTTGCGTTTGGACGTGTTGGTACAAGAAGTATGGAAAATGAGAGCCATTGGACGGATAGCGGGGGCCGTACTTAGGAGGTTATGAAGTATGTTCGAGGATGATGACCGTAGTCGAGGTCACCCCTATTATGGCATGAGAGACCAGGACTCTAAAGACAGTTAGGACATAGCCTATGATTTCCAAGTGCAGCTATAGTCGAAAGTGATGCCAAATTTGACCCACCCAACGTAGTACGCTTAGGAGAGGGTCAAATGGAAAATTGAGGAGAGTCATCAGTAGAAGTTCTAGAAATACGGGAATTGGGTGTGTTACCCAACGAAGGCAATATATTCAAAGGCTTGGACATATAGTGGAGTGTGGTTGACTAGAACTGAAAATATAGGGTAAAATTTTGCTTGACTCATCGGAGCAAAGTTATAATAGTGGGAGTCAACAACCACCGCCCACGAATGAGGGTACGTCTTCTATCTATGGAGTTATGGGGCGCATAATGATTGTTATTAGGACCTCACATTCATTTGTAGCTATTAGAATTGCATGGACCATAGGGTTACTAGACTTGGCCATTGGCACTATTATTTATGTAGACTCACCGATGGGTAGTGGGATGCCTATTATTTTCTTGTATATATCAATACGTGAGTTTAATTTTATCGAGGATTTACTTGTTATAGACATATCCGAGTAGGATGTGATTATCGGTATGGATTGACTTGTTGTATATGAGACCAAGATTGATCATTATAGCCAGCGTATTGTCTTTGATACGAGAGTGAATAAGTAGACTTTTATAAATAGATAAAACCTGTTGGGATGTTATATTATGACTAAGGACCTGAGGAGTTTCGATGACCAACTATTTTAGGTAGTAGTGTATCGGGGGGTTCCTTGTTTGGATTTCGCTCTGCGAGACACCCCACGCATGAAACTAAAGAACGTTGGGAGTCGAAGTAAGTTAGGTCTTTAGAATATGAGTTTATAAACTTTTCCCTTATCTATATATAAATCAGAGAGTTATGAGTTGTAGCATGATTTGAGGCAAATTGAATCGCCAAATGAGAATGTGGAAATCATAGAAATATGAATTATATACTAGGTAGTCAATTAATTAAGAGTAACCTTATAGAGGAATCACATTCATTTAGACCTTATGATGGAAAGTGTGCACATTGGGTGTATGGGTGCCGTGGATGGTTTGATTGTTGTATTTTCCATATTTGTGTCATCGTAAGTATTCTTCAGGTTAATAAAAGTAGAAGTTGTGACTTTCAGATTTAGTTGTTTGATGACTTAGGATCGTTACTCCCATAATTTTTGCCATGAGGACGGAAAAGGAAGGATTAGGTAAAGTTTGACTCAAAATAATTTAAACTAAATGGTAAGGCTTGGAGTATAACATTAGTGGGGGTATTCAGTAATGAACTGTATGGGTGGTACGACGAAAATTACATGAGATGTGAGATTAATACCCGGAGTTGTCCTTACCAGTTACGCTTTATTATTTCGAATTTTGAGACAAAATTTCGTTATTAGGGGAAAAGTATGTAATACCCCATATTTTTATGGCTTTTAAAATTGGGAATTTATTAAATTTAATTTGAGGTATTAATTTTATATTAATTCAGAAATTCTATTTTTATATTTACTAGCATGATGTGAGTTAGTAATTATTGGAAATCTATTGAATATTACTGGATGAGTAAAGTAATATATGAGATTGATTTTATTAAAATTATCACGAGTGAATAAAATGGCAATTATGAAAATTTAATTCGGGACGCGCCGGTGTCGTGTCAGGACTAAATTATTATTATTATTAAAGTGAATAAATTATAAGTCATTCGTATAGTCATTTTGAGTGGGCCAAAGTGTCCGGAAGGGTCGAGATAGTTAAAAAAGTGTACCCGGGAGTTTAGTTTGGGTCTCGGGGCGTTTTTAGGCCTAATTGACATCCCATGGAGGTATTTTAGACATTTAGTATTTTTGGGTAATTAAACCCACGAATTTTCTTAGTATTTATTAGCCATTTAGAGTTGTCTCTTGTGGTTAACAAACACAAAGCCTAAGTCAACCATTAGAGAAGAAGGTGAAGTGATTAGAGAAGAAGGTAAAGAGTTTTGCATGCAATCCAAGGCCTAGAACTCACCCGATTGCACCTCCACCATCACCAAAACGTAGATCTCATGATGAGGAACGCATCCATATAATTTTCATCAACAAATCAAATCCTTGAATCTCAAGCAAGTATCTATCTTGCTAATTTCCAAGTTAATATACCTTCCATGTTAATCTAGGAATCAAAATCATATGTTTTAATGAAAGAATTATATATTTTGGAAGAGAATTTATATGTGTTGTAGGGAGAACCCATGTAGTCTAAATCTTGATAATATGTAGAGGATTATCAATGAATTTATTATGATATTTGGGAAGAAAATTTTGATTAAAATAGAGGGTGGTGATTATTCATGCAAAATTTGGTTTTATAAAGAGATTTGAGATTAAACCCCTTTTTGATTGATTCGTTGAGGATTTATTGATGTCGTTAGGTTAGAACTTGTTTAGGTAGATTGCTTATACACTTGGATTACTTTGATGGGAGTTTGAGATGAAATTATAAAGGTTGGGAGGGGTTAAAATGGTTGAACCCGTAGGTTGAATATTATAGAAAACTGGGCAAGAACTGCTTGATCGATCAATCGACTCAAGAACATCGATTGATCAATCGACCTCCTTTCCTCGATCGATCGACCCCTCCTGGAAAACTGTATATTTCCCCCCCTTTTTTTAGTCAGGTTAAAATGCTTAGGAACCCTTGGTTATCATTGATAGAGTATAATGGGTTATGAAGATGACCAATAGGGTCTAAGTAGACTCCGTTAAGTGAAATTAATATGAGATAAAATTTTGGGTCAATGGGGAGTTATTTATACATTGGGAATTATGCATACGTTTACTAAAAGATTGAGACTCATGAAAGATTTAGACTAGAAGGTAAGTGAGGGTATACCTACTGAAATTTATACTTAGTGAGAAAGAATACTTCAAGATATGAGAAGTAAGAACGAAGTAAATAATAAATGAGAATAAAAAAGACGAATACGTTATGAGAAATAATTAAGTAAAATTTGTGTTGAAAATGTGATAATTATAATTATGGGTCATGGGTGAACCTAATTTGGAAAATGTGAATATTTATATATATGACTGTGTGATTGTGCATATATTATACTTGTGTAAAAATCATATTAGGGCTACTTCCTATCACGAAGGTTTTCGCGTCGGGACAGTCTTTTCTCGATTGGACCTTTATGGGGGATATCGACTCGTACCCTAGAACATAGGATTCCATGGTATAGACTATCTGATCGATAATCAGACGGTCCTAAGAGACGTGAGGGTATGTGCTGACCTCTTAGTGACTTGGAATTTTGCTTCTCCTCCATTTGTTTGTGTATTATGTTAATACAGTTCGAGAGTGATTCCAAACTTGTATTTCCCTTAGTTTGTGTGATACGGGGACTTGATAGAAGAGTATGCCAGCACCATAGATTTTATGTGGGGTGCCGATAGTATATATATTATATGAGTGACTAATATATATATATATATATATATATACACTGATATGTACGGAAACATTCTACTGTGCATAAGTAGTTAAGTCATGAACAAATGTTTTAACTTTATAACAAGTGTTCGTGAATTTGGTAATGGGACTAAATGAGTCTAAGAAACGTAAGAAAATGGAAGAGATTAACTTTCTAAAACTAAATATCCTGGACTTGGTACTTTTCGAGATAAAACTTCATGCGAATAAGTTAGGTAGGCCTATGAGATTAGTAGAATGGTAGGAGTGCACACTAGATGAGAGGTGATGATTCTCAAGAGAGTGTCGCATACTAACATGGTTGTGATATTAGCCGGTAAGCATTTTAAATACTTGCTACTCTATTTTTAAAACTGTTTTACACTCGGGCTCTGACCCGTTTTCTATCATTTTTTCTCTTTTGTATATATATCTATGTATTACAGGTGCCCAGTCACAGGGGCATTATGCTTAGGTTCTTTGGATTGGACGTGCTGCAGTTTATGTGGGAGTTGTCGACCCTTGATTTAGATGACTTCGTTATTGAATCAGTTCCTACTTTAGATCTTCAGAGTTAGGGCATGTTTCGCCCGATTTCCTATTACAGTTGGCTTTGTTAGAGATCTAGGATATTTCTAGCATTCAGTACTCCTCGGGAGTTAACTCTTGTCAGAATGATTTTATTTATAGTTCTTAAACTTGGTTTGGATTATATAGATGGTTTAATTCTTGAGTGTTAATTTCCATCCTTTGTATTTATGTAATTCTTAAATGTTGGGTATTAAAAAGGTTTTTATTGGTATTTAATAAACGAAAAATGAGGTTTTAAATGGTTTTGACACTTAGCTTAATTATTTAGGGTGTTCAAATGGGAAATATTATTTTGCGACAGTGATGCTGAGAATGAACCAACCGTTCACCTGGTTTTTAATTTAATAAAGGACTGATCACCCGGTATTTAATTAGGTGGGGTGTTACAGTTTAAACCTTTAAAATAGTCTTGGGTCAATAACATATGGGTTAAGAAAGTTTTAGGCTAATTGATAATGTATTCGGGCTCAATTGGGGGACCAAAAGTTGGGCCCATAACCTTACTCGGGATTTAACACTTAGTGAGTGGTTTAGTGGGGGAGGGGGGGGGGGGGGGGTAAACCACTTTCCCATTATCACATTTATCAAACTTAAATAGTAGCTACGAGAGAGAGAAGTAAGAAACATCTAAGAAGAGAAAAGAGGAAGAACAAGAGAGAGATCAGTAACTTTCAAGGGTTTCTCCACTACAAATTTCAGGCAAGAATTTCTTGCAGAATTTATGTCTATAATTTATTTCCCAATGCAAAATTTTATTCCCTTAGATTTCTAGAAAATAGGGTTTATTATATTTGATCTTATGATTGAATACTCACATGTAGAGGAATGATAAATCAAATTTGATGATGATATGCATGTAGAGGAATGATTCACATGTAGACATTTTTTTCCATAAATTAGGAATCTATAAATCTGAATAATTAAGGTTAGATTTCCTTTAAACCATACCGAACCCATAGAGAAGAAAAAGAACTGATTCAGTGTGGGTAGATTCTTCTGTAAATATAGAATCAAATCGATAGAAATGAAAACGGACCGATCTGGTAGAGTAAAAATCCCCTGTAAATGGCGAACCGATGTATTTGGACCAGATCAATTCGGCTGAATAGAAATTTGGGGATGAATGTATAGCTATTGTGGAGGTTGTTGATGATGAATAGTGAACTGAAATGTGTATAAACTTCTTGATAAATAAAAAAATATGGTTCTGAGGATTAACTAACGGGTATCAATATGCATGTTTGAAATTAATTTCGGACTTAAAAAAAATGTTATGGCCGGGCTAATTAATTTATGGACAATATTTTACCCGTATCCAAATTAATAATAATTACCTATGACTAGATGGTTAAGTAATCTATTAAATGATAAATTATTAAAGGATGAATGATGGTATGGGATTTAGATTGGAATTCTATGGTAATTTATGAATAATTACCTTACATATTATAGGAAAAATAATATATATTATGTTATATTTATGTTTGAACATACTAGTGGACTTTCCTATCGTGCATTCGGGCCAGTGACCACACGTCCGCACAGGTGGATTTGACGATGTGTGGGCACATAGGTACTACGTAGAGGCTCCACCCACTAGAGGTAGATGTGACGCTAATTGTTCCTGTATTACACTGGGTATGGGCCGTTTATAAGTATCCTACGTAGGGACCGCTCCCAACTTATATGTGTTTGTGGTGTCCGCTTAGGATGTCAGGACTCCTTCGAACTGTCCGATTTGGATGTTATGATTCCTTCGCACTTGCCGATAGAAAACGAATTTGACACCAATGGTAGATGACATTGTGTGTCACATATATGGAAGGACATATATTATTAATTACCCGGATATTGTGGAAATAAATTTAATTGTCTAAGGATATAGGCACTCACTAATATTTGATCCTATAATGCATAATAGATGTTTATGCTTTATACTTAATAAAGGGAGAGACTAGAATTAATGTAAGTTGCTAAATTTTAATAATGTAGAGATTTCATATAATTAAATTAATTGGGAAGGGATTTCCTCTAAAATTTTGATGATGTCACAAATTTATTGCATGGGATGTTTTGGAGTGCAAATGATATTTATTTTAGATGAGGGACGAGGTCTCATACGCATGTGACTGTCGAAAGGGGAGAATATTTATTGTGCATCGACTGTATAATTACATTAATATTTTATTCAATTTAATTCTTGCATACCTCGGGCTCTGACCCAAATTTAAATCTTCCCCCCAGGTGCTCCTAGACATGGATAGTTGGATTGTGCTGTGGCACTCCCATCATCTCGTTTACTCTCCAGATTCAGATTCATTCTCCTTCTAGCATAGGTGCTTTTCAGATTTAGTCCTTTCTTATTTGTAATATTTATAAGGGCATAAGCCCGACACTCTTTTATTTCATGTCAGTTGGAATTTATTATGTTAGCTGGGTTTTATTATTATTATTATTATGGTGGTGCGGATTTTTGGATCATGGTGTATGTGTTCTTCATTTATAAATGCCAAAGTTTTGGAAAAAATAATTTATTTATATTTACTATGGTGCTAAGAATGGTATTAATTGACAAACAAACTCTATCTTTGGCGTATCATGCCTGACCAACCTTTACGTGAGAAAATAGGGGTTGTAAAAGTTGGTATCAAAGCACCGTTCTAGTGTCCTTAGGATCTGTGTTTATGCTCATTACGTTCTGCGTTGCGTTTTTTGATATAGAGATTAGCGTTAGGACTCGTTGTATTCATGCAAGCAATACTGATTAGAACCTTGTTTGCTTTCAGATGGAAAATGGGCGTAGGGGAAAACCCTGGAGAGTAGTACCACCAGTCGAGGAGGAGGAGGCTCGCCCAGAGCCACCTCAGCCACCACAGGATCCACAGGTCCCATAGGCCTCATAACTGATTACTCTAGTGGAGATAGCCACTACAGTGGCAGTAACCACAACGATGGAGGCCATGCTAAAATATTTTTCCAAGCCTTAGGCACCACAACAGCCACCACAGCAGGTGGCTATCCCAGCACAGGCATGGGGCTACGCATGGGACCGCGCGAGGGAGGCATTTGTTAAAGGCCAGCCTCCAGAGTTTGCATGAGGGCCTAACATTCTGATTTCTAGTCATTGGAAGAAAGACATTGAGAGGAAATTAAGGATGGTGGAGTGCACGCCCGTTCAGAAACATATGTTAACATCTTTTGGATTGGTAGGAGTCACCCTTCAGTGGTGGGAGGAAGTGACGATAATTGAGGATTGGGACAACCTCACGCTAGATCAATTTTGGGAGAGGTTTGAGGGGAAGTAATTTTCCCTAGCTATGCAGTCTGAGATGAGGACAATGTTTATGAATCTGAAGAAGGAGGGACGTACAGTCGCAGAGTACGAGGAGTTCACCGCGCTCTCGTATTTTACAAAGTATAATGATCGAACAGAGCAGATGAGGATGGACCATTTTATCAGGGGGTCAGGTTGGCATATTGGGAAGGATCTTTTGGTAAATCTAGCCTTCTTGAATTACAACCAGATGGTTAACACTACATTCCTTCATTGCCAAGATCAGAGGGCATTTCTGAAGAGTAAAGGGGAAAACACAAAGAGGAGAGTCGTCTAGCTGGCAGGGCAAAGCGACTAGCAGTAGTGGGTCTGGGGTCGAACAGCATAGGGACACCCCACCCACTGATCAAAGTAAGAGATTTAGGGGTGTAGATTACAGGCAGAGGCAGGTCTAGCGTCAGGCAGGTCAGGGCCATAAGCATAGGGGCCAGTAGGGCTAGGGTTAGGCAGATCAGGGACCAACAGTGTCAACAGGATATAGGCCAGCGGGGCCAACGATTTTCACAGATGCCCTTTCAGGAAAAAGGAATCTCTTGTGGGGAGATGGATCATTCTTTGAGGTTTTTTCCATAGGGGAATCAAGTTTCTCATGGTCAAGGAGGTTTCAGGGGACAACAAGTGCCTCAAGGACAGCGCCCACCCATTCCGTCTCACGGAGTTGCTGCACCAGCCGCCCCAGGCCCCTCCGCACCACCTCAGGGGAAACAGTTGTTGTAGTATGTCTAAGTCTACCATGTAGTAGCACCAAATGGACCCGCATGTCCATAGACAGTTGAGGGTACGTTTTCCATTTTTGGTCATGTAGGGCGTATACTTTTTGGCATGGGTGCATTGCACTATTTTGTTAGCACATGGTTTGTACGGGAGTCGGGTATGATAGACTTTACCACAGATGTAGTATTGCACATAGACTCACCAGTGGGCAGAGGGGCACCAGTACGGTCAGTGTGTTAGGGGATCAGCATTGAGATAGGTTGACTTACTATTGTTGCAGACATACTAGTGTAGGATATGAATGAGTATGGCGTCCTTTTGGGGATGGAGTGGTTAGACACTTATAGGGCATGTGTGGATTGCTTCGGGAGGTCTATCGCCTTTGCTGTTTCGGGGCAGGAGATGTACCTAGTTGTGATTCCTCATCCCGGGGGTGGGTCGAGCACGCATCTATATTATATTGAGGAGGATACCTCTTTAGAGGTTTTGGTAGCTCTAGATTCCATTCCAGTGGTTAGGGATGTATTTTTCAGATGTTTTTGGAGAGATTCCAGGGTCACCATCGAGTTGGGAGATCAATTTTGTGATAGATCTGATTTCGGGCACCAGGCCTATTGCTCGCACTCCGTATAGGATGTCTCCATAAGATATGAGAGAGCTACGAGAGAAAATTGAGCAGTTTTTAGGGCAGGGGTTCATTAGGAGGAGTACTTCACCTGGGATGCTCCAGTGTTGTTCATCAAGAAGAGGGACGAATCCTTATGGCTTTATGTTGACTATAGAGAGTTAAACAAAGTCACGATTATAAATATATACCCGCTGCCGCATATAGATGATTTGTTTGATCAGTTGATGGGTGTTGCTTACTTTTAGAAGATTGACTTAAATTCAGGATAACATTAGTTGAGAGTCCGGGAGCAGGACGTCTCAAAGACAACTTTTCTTACTCGTTATGGGTTGTACGAGTTTTTGGTGATGCCATTTAGGCTAACCAATGCACCATTGGTGTTTATGGATTTGATGAACCTAGATTTTTGGGACTTTTTGTAATGGTTTGTTATAGTATTCAAAGATGATATTATGATATATATTTGGGCAGAAGGGGAGCACGTAGAGCATCTACATGTGGTCTTACAGACACTTCAGGATCACCAGTTGTATGCAAAATTAGAGAAAGGAGGATTTTGTCTAAGGGAATTACAGTTCTTGGTTCATATTGTATCCGAGAGGGGATATCCATTGACCCAAGGAAGGTTTCCAACGTGATGGAGTGGGGACAACCCACTACCCCCACCGAGGTGCGCAGCTTCTTGGGATTGGCCGATTACTACTATCGATTCATTCAGGGGTTCTCGAAGATAATCGGGCCCTTAATAAATTTGATGAGGAAGGGGGTACCTTTTGTTTGGGATGAGGCGTTCCAGCAGGCGTTTGAGGAGATGAAGATGAGATTGACTACAACACCTATTCTAGTGTTACTTCGGGTGGGAGTTGACTACAGGTTTTATAATGATGCATTCCCAAGGGGACTTAACAGGGTTATCATGCAGGAGGGGAGGCCGATAGCTTATGCTTTGTAAAATCTTAAACCTCACGAGGGACATTACCTCACCCATGACTTGGAGTTGGCAGCCGTAATTTTTGCCTTACGAGAGTGGAGACAGTACCTTATGGGGAAAAGTTTCTACTTTTCATAGATTATAAGATTTTATAGTATTTATTCACAAAGATAAAGATGAACATGCGATAGAGGAGGTGGGTCGAGTTTGTCAAGGACTACCAGTTTGACATTCAGTACCAACCAAGGAAAGCGAATGTCGTAGCGGATGTTTTGAGACGTAAGCCATTTCTAGAGTTGACAGCGGTGTGGAAGGCACTTCATGGAGATGATGAGTTGACCCGAGCGTTTATGTTAGTCCTCACCATCACTCCCGATATCATTATTCGAATGGTGAAGGCACATGCGGAGGATCAGCTCTGTCAGGAGCGGGTGAGACAGCTGCTAGTCGAGGGGGTGGAGCATTTTTCTATCGGGTCTGATCGTGGTTTGAGGTTCCAGGGCACTACACCAAAATGGGCAAATTGTCACCTTTCAGCCGGCCAGCCTTTTCAAGGTCATTGACCGTGACAAAAAAACACGCGTTTTATGTCACGGTCATTGACCTTGACACGACCGTGACAAAGAATTATCACGGTCATTGACCGTGACAAGTCCGTGACAAGTAAAACTGTCACGGACTTGTCACGGTCAAAGACCTTGACACGACCGTGACAATGTTCGCAGCAAAAACCCTATCCCCCTTCTTTTTTCCCTCCCGTGCCGTTCCCTCCATCTCTCTCTCTCTCTCTCGACGCTGCTCTCTCTCTCTCTACTTTCAGGTCCATTTTCTCTCTCTCTCTCTCTCTCTCTTCCATTTATATATATATTTGTGTGTATATTTATGTGTGTATGTGTATATATATATGTGTGTATGTGTGTACGTGGAGGGGGCAGGGGGTGGGGGGTGGGGCGGGGTGGGGCAGGGTGGGGGAGGGGGTGGGGGAGGGGGGCAGGGGTGGGGCAGGGTTGGGTGGTGTGTGTGTGTGTGGTGGGGGAGGGGGTGGGGTGGGGTGGGGTGTGTGTGTGTGTGTGTGGTGGTGTGTGGTGGGGGAGGGGGTGGGGGAGGGGGGGGGCAGGGTGGGGGGTGGGGTGGGTGGGTGTGTGTGGTGGTGTGTGGTGGGGGGGGTGGGGTGGGGTGTGTGTGTGTGTGTGGTGGTGTGTGGTGGGGGAGGGGTGGGGTGGGGTGTGTGTGTGTGTGTGTGTGTGTGGTTGTGTGTGGTGGGGGAGGGGGTGGTGGAGGGAGGCAGGGGGTGGGGTGCGTGTGTGTGTGTGGTGGTGTGTGGTGGGGGAGGGGTGGTGGAGGGGTGGGGTGGGGTGGGAAATCATATGAAATGAATTCAAATTATTTTTGTAGCACGAAGGGAATAAATGAAAATTAATTGAAACTATGAAATTGTTATGGAATATAATAAATTTGGAACTATTGTCTTTTCAACCATCCAATAAAAGTTTTCCTTCATGGAATGTTAGAATTGTTTCTAGGATAATAATCCTACTATAAGATAATTGCTCAAAATAAATATTAAATAATAATTACTAAGATATCAATTCAAATAAAGTCTTAATAACCTAACCAAAAGAAATAAAATAAAATATCAAATAAATTATCATCCACCTCATAGACATTCCCTACCAATCATTTTAAGATAATTTTTTCCTTATAAAGATAAATACCTTTGATTGCAAAGCATGCACTTGTATTATTATTATACAACATGTATTATTTCGACGTGTAATTCTAAAATCTCACCTAGTTTTGTATACTATTTTTAAAATCATACTATCAATTCACGAGACACTAAACAAGAAAGAGGGAATATTAATTTGGAAATGCTTGTTTTTCTTCTAGAGATCCGTGTCGTCAAAACTTGGTAGTGTTCGAGTGTGTTTTTATCACTAAATTATTATTTCACTAACAAATACTCCTTATATCCTAGATTAAGAGTCCATATTTAATTTGTGTACTTACTAATAATACACTTAATCAATGGCTAGGATTAACCCTTATTCACTATCATGAAATTTGGTTAATTGATTATTTAAAAAAAAAAGCAAAAGCAGACTAACATATATACACAACACTAAAAGTAGACATCAATTTTATAAATAATTGATATTTTCATTCAAAATAAATATTTCATTCAAAAATATTGGATAATAATTGATATTTTCATTTAAATTGATAATAATTTTATTCATGAAATTAATTTAATTAGGTAAAACCCATGATAATGAAATTTATGCTACAATTATAACGAAATGGTATTGACGGAACTTACACATACGTTATAATATAGACGGAACATTTTTTTTATCTGTACTATTAATTCAATTAATTCAATTAGGTAAAACGAAATGTGTACTATTAACATTTTTTTTTATTTGTACTAATAACATTTTTTTTACAGCAAAAATGTCTCCTTCAGATGTTAGGGCGAAGATGATGATGCTGTTTATGATGATGTCGTCTGGGTTCGGTGGTAGCGGAGGCGACGAGGGCTCCTCCGCCCCTAGGCTCCCCAAATATGGAAAATTTGGGATTACCGTCGAAAACAAGTCGGAGCTTTTAGCGAGATCCCTCGAGCTGCTAAAGACGGTCATCGGCCCGGGGTTTATGAGTTGGAAGGAGGTGCCGTATGAGCTCAAGTTAGCTGTTTGGGCGGCACTACAGGTAATATTTATATGAATATTTCAATTTATATTTATATTTATATTTATATGAATATTTCAATTTCAATTTCAATTTCAATTTCATATTTATACTTATATTTATATTTATATTTATATTTATTCGCAACTAACATTGTATTTGTTGGACAGGAACAATTCAACTTGGATCCAAAGCTACGCGATTCCGTCTTGGAGCAGTTGAGGGAGCAACACAAGACGTGGAAGAAAAATATGCGGACACGGTACTTTGGGAAAGACCGAGAGTCCATTATACAATGGCGCGGATCCGTCCCGCCCAAGGAGACGATCTCATTGGCACAATGGCAAAAGTTCTTTGACAATGAGATCGAGGATCGACAATTGGCATCTCGCCAATCGGGGAGGGAAAATCGGGCTAAAAAGACGGACGTGCACTACTCCGGCCGGACCTCTTACGCTGAGGTGGAGCATAGGATGCAGGTAAGATTTAATTTATCTATAACTACGGAAATATATTATTGGATATTATTTTACTTTGCGGGGCCGATTCTAATTTTACTTTACTTTATTTTATTTCAGGGGGTAGGGAGTGGGCCAGGGGGTAAGCCACATAGGCTCGATACTTATGTGGCTCTTCGGACGAAGAAGGGGAAGGACAAGGAGGTGTCCCCGAGCGTCGCGGTCACGATTGTAAGTAATCCGACAGTTTAATTATTGTTAATTACGTTATAATTTTTTAGTTTACTTATTTTACTAATTATGTGCTTTTTGTCGTTTCAGGCAAAGCTTAAGGAAGTGCATGAGTCGCAGTCTGATGCCGACAAGGCATCTTTGTCCACAGACGCACTCAGCCAAGTGCTTGGCTCTGATCGCAAGGGGAGGAAAAGGGGAGTGAGCTCGCGGGTGGCCAAATCTAGGATCATCGGATTGGAGACGAGCGACACCGGCTTGGCTCGAACGGTGGATTCACACGATGCAAAGCTGTCCCGTTTGGAGGCGACGGTCGAAGATATGTACGCATTCATGAAGCGTACGTTGGGTGGAGACCGTAAAGGGAAAGGGAAGGAGAAGGCGGTGGAGGAGGAGGTGCGGGAGGACGAGGCGTAGGATGACGAGGATGTGGACCTCGCTGCTTCATCACCGACACGTTCATACTTCGACGATCCACTTCCCTATTTGACGCCCTCCAACAGACCATTATCGACAATTGGTTGGCCGAGCGTGTTCATATTGGACATATTTGATGGCCAGCAGATAGGGCGGGGGTTGAGGGACCCGAATATCGTCGAGGGTGGAATAGTCCATGGACGTGTGCTTCAACAGATGGAGTCCAGGGTGCTCGTCATGCATGTCATACCCGGGAAGGACAACTCCCTATTGTGGTTGCGGGAACAATGCGGCACGACGTATATTAGTGGGTGCGTCAATTCGTATGTCGTGTGGCCTACTCACCTCCTCAGTTTTATCCAAGACATGTAGTAACATTATTTTCTAGTTTGTCCATTTTAATTATATTTGGATTATATCGTCATGTATATTATTTTTACTTTGAAGATTTGGATTATACTGTCATGAATATATATTTGCATTATCTTTAGTTTGTGTTGGATATATGATGTTTGGAACAGGTACAACGTTGCTATAACAGGTACAAATATACTGCTGGGCAGTGGCAGTGGCCATACTACCCAGCTGATTTTTTTTAAATTCTGCCCAGAATTGTCACGGTCATTAACCGTGACAAGTCCTTGACAAATCTTGTCACGGACTTGTCACGGTCATTGACCGTGACAATTTTTTTAAAAAGGGTCACGGCTTTGTCACGGTTGTAAACCGTGACAAACGTGTCACGGTCATTGACCTTGATACGACCGTGACACAAAACGCGAGTTTTTTGTCAAGGTCAATGACCGTGACACGACCGTGACAAAAAAAGTTGTCTCGCCTCGAAATGTCACGGTCATTGACCTTGACAAGGTGGATTTGTCAAGGTCAATGACCTTGACAAATGGGCAGATTTGGTGTAGTGGGGAAGAATGGTTATTTTGGATGATGCAGAGTTGAGAAAAGCTGTTATGTCAGAGGCTTATGGTTCATTATACACAGTGTATCCTGATGGGGATAAGATGCACTAAGATATGTGCCATCAGTATTGGTGGGCTGGTATGAAGAGAGATATAACTGAGTTTGTATCCAGATGTGCTACTTGCCAGCTGGTGAAGGTGGATCATCAACATCCCATGGGAACTTTGCAGCCTTTGGAGATCCTAGTGTGGAAATGGGAAAGCATATCTATGGACTTTATTACGGGGCTACCGACTTTACAGAAGCGACGTGATTCGATCTGGGTTATTGTCGATTGATTGACAAAGGTGGTTCATTTCTTACCGGTTAGGATAGACTTTAGCTCCGAGCATTACGTCAGACTCTTCATTATAGAAATTATTAAGCTACATGGGGTGATGCTTAACATAGTGTTGGATAGGGACATAACGTTTGTGTCCCACTTTTGGAGGAGTTTCTAGCAGGCCTTGGGTGTAGAGTTACGACTGAGCACTTTGTATCATCCTCAACCTGATGGGTAGACATATAGGGTGAACTTGATGCTAGAGGACATGCTACATATGTGTATTTTGGACTTTAAAGGAAGCTAGGAGCAATATTTTCCATTGGTAGAGTTAGCCTACAATAACTTCTACCAGTTCACTATAAGGATGGAGCCGTTTGAGGCACTCTACGAGAGGCCTTGTCGTTCTCCCTCACGCTGGTTAGAAGTGGAGGAGATAAAATTGCTAAGGCCGAACTTCATTAAGGGTACCTCAAAGAAGGTAGAGATGATTCGGGCCAGGATACGGATTGCCCAAGATAGGTAGAAGAGCTACGTGGATACAGGTCGAAGATATATAAACTTAAACGTTGGAGACCAGGTGTTGATTAAAGTGTCTTCCATAAAAGGGGTGATGAGATTCGGGAAGCATGGGATGTTGACACCTCGATATGTGGGGTCGTTCCCTATTTTGGAGACGATTGGTCGTGTATCATACCAGTTGGGATTACCGGAACATTTATAGCAGATGCATGATATCTTTCATGTATCCTCACTGCGGAGATTCCTTAGAGATGAGGTTGAGTACCAGTACATCAATGTCAAAGAGATTGAGCTCCAGCCAGATGTTACTTACGAAGAGAGGCCGGTAGCCATTTTGGATAGACGGGAGCGCCGACTGCGGCCCAAGATTGTTCCTTTAGATTAGGTGCAGCGGGGGCACCACCGGGAGAATAAGTCGACTTGAAAGAGAGAGGACAACATGCGTGAAAAGTATCCATACATCTTCTAGCTAGGCACGTACTTTCTTGATTCCGAGGACAGAATCCTATTATTAGGGGGAAGAGTATAATACCCCGTATTTTTTTCTCTTAAATAATTAGTGGAAAATTATTTATTTTGAATAAGTAATTAACTTTGAAAATTTAATCTAAATAAATATTTTATTCGAATATGTTAAGTGGAAACATGTTATTCAGTGTGCTTGTGTATATTATTCATTTTTGTGCATGAATATGTCATTTGCATATAAAAGAAAAGGAAATTATAAAAATTTATATGCGACACAAATAAAATGTAATTATTTTGGCATAAATAATTCGGAGTACGTTTTGGGACTTATATGAACTCGTTTAAGTGGTTAAACCTGTAAAAATAGTCTTGGGTCAATAATATACGGGTTAAGAAAGTTTTGGGCTAATTAGATAAGGGATTCGGGCTCATTTTGATCGTTCAACAACTTATACCAAATAAACCAAGTTTATAACATTAAACTTATATTTTTTATATATATATTTCATGTTTATTTATGGTATTTTACCCGAAACCCAACCTAAATGTTAAGCAACATTTATGCACTTTTTATAATATTTTTGTATTTAACAAACTTAATACAAAATGCATTATGAAATTATCTTAACCAATGTTTTCCTTTAAAACATGCATTTTTAACTAATATATATGTTGTCCAAATAATAAATGACATGTGTTACATACTTTCCACATGAAATTACACTTCCAAAATATATTCAACACATGAAATAACATTTTTAATATATTTTATACATGTGAAATCACACTTTAACGTATTTTCTTACACATGAAATAACCTTTGCAATGGTGTAGAAAGTGTGCTTCAAAACTCATTAAAATACTTTGTAAGTATTCTACAAAAATGGATTACTTCCACCAATAATGGGTGGAGGGGAAAATAAACCCACCCCCTCTATTATTGCCACTGTCATAAAAGCGACCTCGCCATCGATGTCGTAAACATCTTTATAGTCTGACGAGGTCTGTATTTGATGTTCCCGTCCATGTGGTACTTAACACGCAATGCCTCATTTTTTTAGGTCACTTTGTACTTTCTCAAACGCCTAAACATAGTTATAAAAGGGAGTATTATAGAAAAAAATGAAGAAGAATATAGTAATGACTACTTTTCATTTAAAATCACTTATACTATTTACCACCAGAGCGCAGTGGAAGTGATGTATCTCTTGTAAAGAGGGCCTCACTCTCACGCCCCTCAGGTCATGCGTTTCATGATTAATGATTGCCTAGGGAATAAAATTTATGGGGCACAAAACCTTAAACATAAGGATTATGTGCGCATATTATAATGATTACCCTTTCATTAAGCATAAGTGGGACACATAACAGTTGGTGAACACCTAATAAGAAAAAACACACCTCATAACACAATAAGACATGAATAGTCCGATCAGGCCTAAAGACCAATCACCCCAATTCTGGCATTGATTGAATGGATTGTGCGTCAAGTAAGCCATGTGATATGGCACATGGCAATTAGAAAGCTGTAACAATCAGGTCGTCCGGAGGTGACAAAAAAACTAGAGACGAATCAAGAAGGATAGCAATGGATATAACATATACAGTTTTAATACAACTCAATTACCTAAGGACAAGTTCAAGAATACTAGTCGATTAGTATGAGAAATACATAAGGATCTAGGACTCTTGCATCCATAAAAAAATAATCTTAATATTCTAAGGCATCTAATTGAGCATCATTTAATCCACAAGTTGGACTCTCATCTAGCAAACCTAGCACTCTAAGTCGTCTTATTTTTCTCCCCAAATTAATAACACTCTGCTCGCCCTTCCCTGTGGATGTAGATAGGCCGGTATGTCAAACCACATACATCTATGTCTCATTTTTACATTGCACTCATATTTGTGATCAAATTGGTACAAAGTACTTATTGCAAGATCAATATCCCTATACATGTGTGTGTGTGTGTGCGCGCGCTTTCAGCGAACGAAACTTTTTCACTATCAAATTGAATATTTTAACGAAATTGTTTATAAACTATCTACTCATTAATGAAATCATTTGCTTAAGGAATGTTTTTTACTATATTTAAAAAAGTAATCAACAAGTTCGGTCCTTATTTTACGACGCCATCAACAGTGTCTATAGTTATGTAATTATATTTATTAATATAAATCTATGCAAGATACACTCAATCTTAATTATCATGAAAGGCAAATGCACTAAGACATTTCTCGAGCTTTGGCATCATACCCACAAAAATGTGGTCTTCATATAAACTTTTCTAATATAATTGTTTGGTCTGCAATTCTATTTTAATCATTAATTTTAATTAAAAATTAGTAGTATATTTTGGCTTTCCTCATATAATAATTGGATCCTCCACTTAGGAACAAACAACCTTCAAACTTGTGAATGTTTATTTTGTTATAACGAGGACAAAGACATTGGATGGATAGTTAATACTGAAGAAGCTTTGTAGTTTGGGAGTCAAAGTCCCTTTCTTAAATCTTATCCTAAGTTTCTACCCAATAACTATTCAAATATTTAACAATCATATAAATACACAACCACATACTAAAATATAAAGACTTCTCCAAGGTTTTTATTACAATTTCTATTTTAATTACATTTAAAAAGTTAAATATTAAGCCTTACATGATAAACTTAAAAATGTTAGGCATGATCATTCATTGACGTGATCATAAGAAAGATATAGCACACTAACACTATTAATAAAAGTGTCCAGTTAGTGTCAAAAACAAAAACAAAAACTTTAAGGGTTTGTTTGGTTGTAAAGTGAGCAAATGACTTGGATGGCAAAAATTTTCATATGGTAAAAAATTTCATGGCAATTTTTTGGGTAAAAATATTAGAATTGTTTGATAACATCAATTTTTCAAGTGGTAAAAGTGAGATGTTTTATAGAATTAATGGTAAAAATAACAAATGTAAAACAAATTGATATATTAAAAAATTAACTTTTAACCAAATAAAATTCTTAACAAAAAAATAATTTCAAAAAAAATAAATTTAACACAAAAATAACTTACAGTAAAAAAACAGTCCTTAAAAAATAGTCATTAATAATAATATCAATTTATAACAAGGATAAAAAATAGTTTTTGAAGAAAAACAGTTTGAAATGAAAATTTAGGGATGGTAAACGGACAGATACAGAGCGGATACCATGCTATGCATATCTGTATTCGCTATTTGGAGGCACTATCCGTATCCGTATCCGCCCGAATAATAAGAACAACTATCCATATCCATATCCTCTCGAATTTCTCGAATTTGGATAATATCCTTATCCATTTAAATTTCTTATCCATTGTAGTTGACTAGCCTCTTTAAATATGTAATAGCAATACTACTGTTAAAAAAATGTTGAAAAAATATTAAGTCCTAACTGTTTAGCATAAAAAATTTAGAATCAACAAATTGATCTACCATTTCATAATCAACAAATTAGAAATTAAAATCAACAATTTTTCCCTAACAATTACTGTTTACGTGTGTGTGCATGTGTGTTGTTGTGTGCGTCTGTGTGTGTTGTAGTGTACATCTGTGTGTGTTGTTGTGTGCATGTGTGTGTGTGCACGTGTGTGTTTATGTGTGTGTGTTGTAGGCGCATGTGTGGTTAGGGGGTGAGAGAGAAAGAGGGGGAAAGAGCTTACCAAGTTACCAGTTGAGCGAAGGTTTTGGAGAAAAGGGTATGCGCCGGAAATGAGGGAGAAGGGAAAAACGAGTAAAATGAAAGAGAAAGGTTTTAGGTAAAATATTTCGTTTGAGTTTATTTTGTCCGCTTTTGTTCTTTTCTAATGTTTTCTTTTTTTCTTTTTAAGTCATTCATTATCTTTTGATTTGTTAAAAAGTATTACTTCTTTATTTTTTTTAAATGGGTGAAAGGTGATGATTAACTTTTTTGTATTGTATATTTATATTTTACAGTACATATAATAAATATTATAAATAATAATTATATATAACTAATATTAATGATAAATTATTATTAAATACCACACAGATACGCATGTAAGAAAAAATGGATAGCGGCAAATATAGATACTCCGCCTCGGATACGAATTATTCATGTCGGATACACATATTATCCGTATCAATATCCGTTTTTTCAGATATTTTAACACATTATTCATAACCGTATTCATATCCATTTTTTCGGATAAATATCTGCAAAATTCGAACTCGAATACCGGATGCATCCAAAATTTTGAATATCCATTTATACCCCTAATGAAAATACATATAAAAAAATAGTTTTTAACCCAAAAATAAAACAATTTTTTTTATGACAAATAGTTTCTACTGAAAAAAGTTTTTCTTTAGAAAAATAATTTTAATTCAAAAAAGAAATTTTAGTGATAAAACAGTTTTTTTAAATAGTTTCAAAAAAACAAAACACAATTATAATGAAAATTAAACGCCATTTAAAAAATAATTTTTAATGAAAATCAAATTTTAACAATAAAAAAATAGTTTTGACAAAAATAAAACTGATTTTTAATGAAAAACATTTTTTAGTGAAAAACTATTTTTTTTAGAAAAATAGTTTTAACACAAAACTTTTTTATATGAAAAATACTTTTTAGCCAAAAAACAGTTATAACAAAAAATAAAAAATTCTAAAAAATAGTTTTTAACAAAATATAAAAAAAACTTCTAATCGAGATTTACAAGTTAAAAAAATAATTTTCATTGCCATGGCAAATCTGTGGGAAAACTTCGTCATCCTATATAGATAAGCACAATTTACTCACAAATTTACCAAAATGATGGCAAATCATGCATGTGGGCATGGTATGAGGGTCGACTCTTAAATTTTAGGGGCGTTAGGAGAACAATCAATTTGGGGCCCTTTACATTAAAAAAAAAATTTAAGAAAATGTGATCTTCTCGCATTTTGATGTTCAACAACATTTTCATTATCTAAATCTTCTATATTTTTATGTTCAACATCAATATATTCTTTTTTTATTTTTCTGTTTATTAAAATATATATTTAGTGATCGCGCTAGTTTAGATGTTTCTTCTTCAATTTGTTTTTGTCTTTTTATTTTTTCGTGACAAGAGGTGTATTTTCTAGTAAACATATTCACACAACAACAAGTGTAATTTGCAAAAAATAAAATAAAATTAATCACACAATCACAAAATTCACAATAATATTGACAAACAATATTTAAAAAAAAATGCTAAAAAGGAACAATAGAACGTGACTTGTAACCAATTTGAGAGCAATCTCAAATTTTAATTTGTAAATGCCCAAATAATAAATTGGACTCTACAAAAATACACACACGCACAACACAAATATTAGTAGTAACACAAACAAAATTATATAGTGGGATATAACAAAACAAATGAATAATATATACTTACACAAACAAACTCCAATCAATCTCTAAATAAGTCCTAACCTTCTGAAATGAAAGAAATTGAAACCCTAGAATTTTAACCCTAATTTTGATGAGTTTATTTAAAGGAAAAAAAAAAAGGGGGGGAGGGGGGGGGGGGGGGGGGGGGCTATTAGAAAATTGTTTTTTTTTTTGGGGTGGGTGGGGTAAGGGAGGGGTTTATTCTAAAAATAAGGGTTGTTTTCTTGCTTTGGTTGATAGAGAGAAAGAGAGTAGTGTGAGAGAGAAGAAGAGAAGAAAGTGTGTGAGAGAAATGAGAGTGTTAAGATTAGAAATGAAAAATTAAATGGGTTGGGTTGGGTTGGGTTAGGGGTTGGGTTGGTTGGTTTATTGTGTAGGTTTATTTTTTAGTGTGTGGGTGGGTTGTTATGTGTTGTTGGGTTTAGTGTGTGGGTTTATTTTAAATAGAACAAATTTTATTTTTGGGAGGCCTTTTTTTAAGTGATAACTTTAATTTTTTTCATAACTAAATTTTTTGGGGGGGCTTTTTTATCCAACTATTTTTTTTTTCATAACTAATTTTTTTTCACAGCTATTTTTTTCTAGAAGGGACCCCGATTAATGGGGGGCCCTAGGCGGCGGCCTAATCCCTATGCCTAGACGCTAGAGCCAAACGTGATGTTATCCACGCAAAAATTTTCATGGAAAACAATGGCTATCAAAAGTACAAAATGGTGGACAAAACTTCTGTTTACTACCATTTGTTACATTTGTTATGGCAAATAAATCCTACCAAACGGATCCTAAGATGACACGGGTAGACCTAGCTAATTAATACTTTATGAAGAGTGCATAGAATATTTTATACATGGCATTCATTGTTATATAAAATTCTTATAGAGTTATATGCTATTTTTCTTATTTATACCTAATATTTAAAATTAATGAATTTTAATGTATAATGGACCTATTTGCTAGATGGGAGTGTGTCAACTTGGATACGACATGTTTAACGAACAAGCTGCATTAATGTTAAATCATTCGAAATGAATAGTTAAATAAGTCAGGTTTGGATTGATTAGTACGTAATGTCACACCCAAAGGACAACATGAAACATATGTGTGTCAACTTGAATAATACTTAATTAATAAACAATTTGGGTTAGAATTAACTCTTCTAACTCATTGTATTCCATATGATCTACAAGAACACAACCCAGTATCCAACGCACTAAAATTTGATTCAAGCTATCCATGAAGGTTTTCAGCGTTTTCAGTATGTCACCTTTGCTTATATTTTACATAAGCTAATATGTGTGCCGAAGTTCTTGCTACTTTATCAATGTTGAGTCTATTTTTTTCTAAAATATTTGTGCAAGTTGCTAGGTTTTTATTTCTTTTTTTGTCTCGTGATACTTGTAATAATCCTAAAGTCGGGTCAGCAGCAAGGGATATTACATATAAAAAACCTACGCTCTAAATAAAAAAATTATTTTATTAAAAAACAAAAAATAGATAAAAAAAAATAAAAAAAATCTTCTAACACGGATAAGTCAGATTTGAATTAATTACGAAATGATAAGACCCCAACACAACACACAATTTACCACCCTAATAGTTTGTAACTATTACATTACCTCAAATTATTTTTAAAGTTATCAATAACTTCCCATCATTAACAGAAGGTTACTTTATTTTTTACCAAAGTTAACTAGGGACTCAAACCCTAAAGCCTTAATTGGCTCGGTCTCTTTTTCTCGCTCTCTTTTTTTTTTCCTTCCCGTTTTGGTAGCCTTTTAGCCTTTAGCTTCTCAGTAACTTTAATAATTTGCGTTGCTCTATCATTCAAAATTGAGAAATTCTAAACGTCCCGCATGTGGACCGCCTGTGGACCGCATTGGCTTTTTTTTTTTTTTTTTTTTTTAGTTTCTTGTTTTGTCCTTAACTTTTAATATTAAAAAAACAGTTTTTTTTTATATTTAAAAAAAACGTTTTTTATATAAAAAAAACAGTTCTTTATATAAAAAAAAACTGTTTTTTCAATTAATATAAAAAAACATTTTTTTAATTAAAATCAAACAGTTTTTTAAATTAAAATCAAACAGTTTTTTTATAAAAATTAAATTAAAAATTATTTTTTCATAATATCGCGATTAATTAGTGACGCTGGTAAAAATATCGCGATTGATTAGTGCCGCTGGCGCGAACCCATTCCCGGATCCACATCATTAGTTGAATGTGGGTCCGCGCCAACGGCACTATTTAATCGTGATATTTTATTGAAAAAATATCGTGATTAATTAATATCGCGATTAATAAGTGCCGTTGGCGCGTACTGTTTGTCTGGGAATGTACGCGCCAGCGGCACTTATTAATCGCGATATTAATTAATCACGATATTTTCAAATTGATGACTAATTTAATTTCGCGTGACATAAAATTTTGAAGAAAAGAGGATATTCTCACTTAATTCACAAATTGAGTCTGGGAATGTACGCGCCAGCGGTACTTCTTAATCGCGATATTAATTAATCACGATATTTTCAAATTGATGACTAATTTAATTTCGCGTGACATAAAATTTTGAAGAAAAGAGGATATTCTCACTTAATTCACAAATCTTGATGACTAATTTAATTTACCCTTCATGTTCATAATATTTTGACTTTGTCCCAACATAAGAAATTAAACTTAATTTGACACTATAAATAAGAAGTAAATGCAAATGAATTCTAATAGTTAACTTCTTATTTTTAGAGATTAGCAAAGTGAGTATTTAATTAAGGGGTAATTATTTTGAAGTCTCATTCACTTGGTTAATGATGTAAGAGATCATTTGACTGAATCAATTGTTGGATTAATTCCAATATTTATTGATATTTTATTTTTTAGTTGTTAATATTTTATTATATTATTGGTGTTTTATTTTAAACATAGTTTGGGTTTTAATTTAGAAAGTAAAAACATGAGCAAATGGGTGTGAAAGATATGGGAGTGCTCAAAATCCCATATTGTCCCACATTGGAAGAATACTACAAAAAGTAGTGGTATATCAACTAAAGGACAACTAAGATTCTTAGTTGACAAGTCAAATAAGACGCTATGATCCTACGCATCGCGGTGGTGCTTAAGCGTGACACGCGGCGCGCGAAAGGGCGATTGGGCGACTTAGGGCGCATTGCGCGCTTTGACGCGCACTTGGCACTTCGCACGTGCGCATCGTCGCTTGGAGACAGGCACGATCCAACGGTTGCTGAGTCACTCCATGAAGAGCTGTGACTGTTGAAGAACAGTCACAGAAATGGCTATAAAAAGAGTTCCAGACCTCTGTTTTGGACACCGAAAATTGCTAGTTTCTCCTCTCTCCGTCCTCTATACTTTGCCATTATCAAGTTACAAATTCAGAGTGTTCTCGGGTTTGATCAAATAGTACATAGTTTGAATCAAACAACTGTTCATACACTGCATTGTATCCTGAAGGCAGAGTCTATAAAACCCATTGTGTACTCGCGGTTCTGGTTCTGTCTCTACCGGATTGGGAGAAATTTTGCCTAAAAGAAAGCGTTCCAAGAACGTGCCTTGCAGAAATTAATTAATATATTTTGTTCTTTCCATAACAAAAATCCAACATCAATAATGTCAAAACTCCTATTTTGCCAACTCAGTACATTAAAATAACAAATACACTCTCAAAATCACTCACCCTCACATCTCTTTACACGTAAGGTCATTTTTTATTAAAAAAAAAACACAAAATCTTTAAAAGTCCATAACTTCAAATCTACAAATTCAAAATCCATAAAATTTATATATTTGGAATCTACTCGTCGAGATCTATCAAACAACACACATATTCGATATTTTCTGACGAAAAAATCGAAATAGATAAATTTATCTGTTTATGTAAAACCTCCATTTTTCTGGCGAAACATTTTCTTCTCCAGTTCGGGTGATGGTACCGCTGACGCGGACTAAAAAAATAAAGAAATAGACGAAGAGAGAAAGAAACAAGGAGAGAGAAACACTCCGACGAGTTTTTTCAATGAGTTGTTTTTGGTGAGTCTCCGGTGGGGTGGGGTGGGGGTGGGGATAGAGGTGGAAGTGAGAATGTTAGAGAGAGAAAGGGTGTGAGATTATGTGTTTATTTTTAGAGAGAATAAGTGAGTTTAAAATGAGTACATATGAGGGTATATTTATCTAAATATATATATTCTATAATGAAAAATGACTCGATGCATTAAAAAAAATTAATAAAATTTGATACATATTTGACCCCATAAATAGGACTAATTTTGAATTATCCCTTTACTCACATATCACATTTAAAAGTGGGACTAAGTAAAAAACACTCTAAAAATACAAAGTAAAGAAATTTAGCTACATGCTATATGTTGCGCTAAAACAGTCCTATGTTAAGCAACCAAGACCATAAAACTCACTTCGGAATTTTACCAAACACTTGGTGTGCGGAAAACACCCAAGACCTTGTTCCTAATGAAAACTAAGTGTGCAAACTCAAAACGAATCCAATCAACAATCAACAAGTAGGATAACAAGAACACACAAGCAATCAAAGCAAAGAAACGACAACAATATAACGTGGTTCACCCAAACAAGGGTTACATCCACAATGGTAGGATTTCTTCTTTCTTTGATAAATGGAGGAACCACAAGGTTACACACTCACACTCTTTATCTCTCCAAGAAAGTCACTCACAACCAAGCACAAGAACTAATCTTAAACAAGAAGCTCTCACTCACTTTTCTCTTTGAAAAACTCACAAAATGTTCACTCTTGCTGGAAAAAAAAACAGCACTGCATAAAAACAGAAAATAGGCTTCTATTTATAGATTTTCCTCAAAGTGGCAATTTTGTAAATATCAAGAAAAAATCTGTTTTTCTCCCAAAACAGCCGTGAACCAACGGGAAGCCACCGGAGAGCCAAAATACACCACAAACTCCACCTTGGCGATCCGAACGATCCAACCAAAAATCCGGAATGAAAACCATTGAACCCGCTTGAAGATCACCCCGAAATCTACCAAGCTCAATGCGGCTCCACCTAACCGAGGAGCCTCTCCTTGAACTTCAACAAGAAGTGAGATTTAGAAGCTTTAGGCAATGCCTAAACTTCTCTGTAGTCACAGGTTTGGTGAGGAAATCTGCTGCATTCTCATCCGTGTGCACCTTCTCAATCAAAACCTCGCCGGAATTAACCCAATCCCGAACTCTATGATACCGTACATCAATATGCTTTGTGCGGGCATGATACACTTGATTCTTAGCCAAATGCATAGCACTTTGACTATCGCAATGAAGACGAACACTCTCTTGCTTCATCCCCAATTCACTCACCAAACTCTTTAACCAAACCGCCTCCTTTGATGCTTCCGTAAGTGCCATATACTCCGCCTCCGTGGTAGACAAAGCACTTGTCGCTTGTAACATGGATCTCCAAGATAATGGCCCGCTAGCAATAGTGAATACATACCCCGATGTAGATCTCCGCTTATCAAGATCCGCCGCATAATCCGAATCCACATACCCCGCAACAAACTCGGCCCCTTTCTTCCGCTCAAACACAATGCCCATAGACTTGGTTCCCTTTAGATACCGAAGAATCCATTTCACCGCTTTCCAATGCTCTTTTCCCGGATTCGACATGTACTTACTAACCACACCCACGGCTTGGGCGATATCCGGCCTCGTGCAAACCATAGCATACATAAGGCACCCCACAGCACAAGCATACGACGTTGAAGCCATCTCCTCTAACTCATCATCCGTAGAGGGACATTGCTTTGCAGACAAAGTGAAATGTGAAGCTAACGGGATCGAAGTGGCCTTGGCATCCAACATGCCAAATTTCCCGATGACATGCGAAATATAATTTTTCTGAGATAACCACAACTTGCCAACTTTTCTATCTCGTCTAATCTCCATACCAAGAATCTTTTGCGCTGCACCAAGATCCTTCATGTCAAACTCCCGGCTCAATTCCACCTTGAGCTCCGTTATTCGTGACATGTCCCGACACGCAATGAGCATGTCATCCACATAGAGCATTAACAAAACAAACGAACCATCATCAAGAACCCGAAAATATGCACAATGGTCATGATCACATCTCGTGTAACCAACCCGCAACATGAAGGTATCGAACCATAGGTACCATTGTCGTGGCGACTGTTTAAGCCCATACAATGACTTCTTAAGCCGACACACATGATCTTCCTTTCCCACTTCCTTGAACCCCTCCGGTTGCACCATGTAAATAAGCTCCTTCAAATCACCGTGAAGAAAAGCCGTTTTCACATCCATTTGCTCCAATTCCATATCGAATTGAGCAACCATTGCCAACAACACCCGTATCGAAGTATGCCTCACCACCGGGTAGAAGATCTCATCATAGTCAATCCCCTCCTTTTGTGAAAACCCCTTAGCTACTAGCCTTGCCTTGTACTTCGGTTCTTCTATTTTGTTAATTGCCTCTTTCTTCCTATACACCCACTTAGAGCCAACAATGTGTCGCCCCTTGGGTTTAGGAACCAACTCCCACACAGAGTTATTTCGTAGAGCTTCCATCTCTTCCGACATAGCACCTATCCAACTCGCCTTGACATCACAATTAATGGCATCTTTGTATGTCGTTGGATCACCCTCACTAGAAATGAGTGCGTAATTGACCTCTTCCCAACCAAGCCTAGATGGTGGCTTGATCTCCCTACGCTCTCGGTCACGTGCTATGGATGGCACTTGCTCCACCCGTTAAGTGTCCCCTACCTCAACCAATTCTTCTTCCAAATCATCCTCATTCGGCTCCACCTCAACCGTGCCATTACCCGATTGAGAATCACTTGAACCACTAGTAGATGCACTATCACTATCGGTGGTTGATGATCTCGGAAATACCAAAGGAATCTCGACGGTTCTAACACCACCGTCATCGGCAACTTCCAAGAACTCCTTGGCCTTCAACATGGACGTCTCGTCAAATCTCACATCCCGGCTAACAACTATCTTCCTCGTAGACGGATCCCAAAGCTTGAACCCCTTCAGTCCTTTTCTATAGCCTAGGAAAATACACCGGCGAGTTCTCGGGTCATTTTTAGTCCTCTCGTCACTAGGAATGTGAGCGTACCCCGGACATCCGAACACCCTCAAAGTAGAGTAGTCGACCTCGTGCCCAGACCATACTTCCTCCGGACACTTCAAACCAAGAGTCGAATTTGGTGACCGATTCACCAAATACACGGCGTGATCAAGAGCCGCCGCCCAAAATGATTTCGGTAACCCGGCATGAAACCTCATGCACCTTGCCCTTTCCATAATGGTGCGGTTCATCCTCTCCGCCACCCCATTTTGTTGTGGAGTCTTCTTAACGGTAAAGTGCCTTGTGATGCCCGCATCTTTACAATACTTGAGAAACCCACCATCTCTATACTCACCCCCGTTGTCGCTCCTCAAATACTTGATCTTCTTCCCCGTTTGATTCTCCACCATGGCTTTCCACTCCTTAAACTTCTCGAAAACCTCCGATTTTTCCTTCAAGTAGTAGACCCACACTTTTCGTGAATAATCATCTATGAAAGTCACAAAGTATCTAAAGCCGCCTATGGAAACAACATCCGAAGGCCCACACACGTCGGAATGAATATAGTCAAGAGTCCCTTTACTCTTGTTCGTAGATATAGTGAATTGCACTCGAGTTTGCTTCCCCATCACACAATACTTGGAAAAACCGAGCTTGCATTCGTGTACCCCTTTCAACAACTTTCGCCGATGAAGTTCTTCCATGCCCCGTTGGCTCATGTGACCAAGTCTCATGTGCCACAATTGTAGCTCGTCGATTTCAGGCTCCGTGGAGACTGCCGCTCCACCCACTACCGTATTTCCCTTCAATCTATAAAGATTGTTCGGTAACTTTGTGCCGCACAAAATCACCATCGATCCCCTTTTGACCTTCAAAGCCCCACCCTCGGCTTGAATCACACACCCCTTTGAATCGAGTGCGCCTAAGGAAATCAAGTTCTTTTTAAGTGCCGGAACGTGCCTCACTTCACTTAAGGTTCGGACAACCCCATCCCACATCTTTATGTGCACCGACCCGATTCCCACTACTTTGCACGTAGCATTGTTTCCCATGAGAATCTCACCACCGGTATTGGACTTGTAATCCTCAAACCATTCCCGGTTTGGACACATGTGGTATGAACATCCGGAATCTAGAATCCAACCATCAACGTGATCGGCAGAAAAACAAGTAAGAACCTCTTCGCCTTCCTCTAAAGTAGCAACACCGGCCACATCCTTAGTAGCGTCTCCTTTATTATCATCTTTCTTCCACTCCGAACAATTCCGTTTAAAGTGACCTTTTTTATGGCACTTGAAACACTCAACCGTGCTAATGTCTCGAGATTGAGACCTTTGGAAGCCCCGGTTATTTGCACCCCGAGACTTCGACCTTCCTCTTCGTCCACCACCACCAACCTTGGCTACCAAGCCTTCACCTTAAGAAGATGAACTACCTCCACCGCTACCATTTTTCTTCTTCATGGCCACGTGAGAAATGATGTCCTGCATTACATCATTGAACTTGAGAGTAGTCTTCCCAAACATAAGTGTGGTGACAAAGTGCTCATATGAATCGGGCAACGAAGCAAGCAACAATAACGCTCGATCCTCCTCGCTAAATTGAACATCAATCCGGTTCAAATCGTTGATCAAAGCATTGAAGATATTTATATGCTTCATCATATCACCGCCCTCCTTCATTTCTAACTTGAAGAGCATCTTCTTTAGAAACAATTTATTTGACAAAGACTTGCCCAAATAAATCTCCTCCAATTGATCCCACATGCCCCTAGCCGTAGTTTCTGATATCACGTGATTGAGCACATCATCCGTGATATACATTTCAATTGAAGAAATCGCCCTTTGATCAATATCGCTCCATTCGGCTTCGGTCATATCCACCGGACGCTTCTCTATACCCAACAATGCTATAACCAACCGTTGTTGAACAAGAACACCCCGCATCCTTCTTTGCCACAAGCCAAAATTAATTTTCTCATCAAAAGGTTTTATCTCAAACTTCATTGAGCCTCCGGATCCATAACTAGGATCCCACTTCTTAGAGCCTCCGCTTGTAGAAGTTGATTCGAGAGTACGCGACACCTCTTCCGCCATTTGGAACAAATTCTAGAACTTATGCCAATATCACTCAAATTGATTCAAGCCGAACCAAAATACCGAGCAAACCAAGCAACCAAAGCTCTGATACCACTTGTTGCGCTAAAACAGTCCTATGTTAAGCAACCAAGACCATAAAACTCACTTCGGAATTTTACCAAACACTTGGTGTGCGGAAAACACCCAAGACCTTGTTCCTAATGAAAACTAAGTGTGCAAACTCAAAACGAATCCAATCAACAAGTAGGATAACAAGAACACACAAGCAATCAAAGCAAAGAAACGACAACAATATAACGTGGTTCACCCAAACAAGGGTTACATCCACAATGGTAGGATTTCTTCTTTCTTTGATAAATGGAGGAACCACAAGGTTACACACTCACACTCTTTATTTCTCCAAGAAAGTCACTCACAACCAAGCACAAGAACTAATATTAAACAAGAAGCTCTCACTCACTTTTCTCTTTGAAAAACTCACAAAATGTTCACTCTTGCTGGAAAAAAAAACAGCACTGCATAAAAACAGAAAATAGGCTTCTATTTATAGATTTTCCTCAAAGTGGCAATTTTGTAAATATCAAGAAAAAATCTGTTTTTCTCCCAAAACAGCCGTGAACCAACGGGAAGCCACCGGAGAGCCAAAATACACCACACTATAGTTGTGTAGAGGAATTCAGTTCTGAAACTTCAAAATTTGATAACATCGAACAAGAGAGGGAAAAAAATCATTCAAACACATTTAGCCAGCTAGAGTGCTAGTTTGAGGTTTAAGTTTAACCCACCATCTTGATCTTCTTATTCATCACCATCTTTGTTGTCTTGCTTTTTGTTACAAGTAACTGGGAAAATTAGAGGACGCTTTCTAAACTCAGTTTGTTCACTAAAATCTTCCCATTTGAAACAAGGTACCCAACTCTTTTCTTCGGTTGAGTTTATACTCTTCTTCATTTGAAAATGTTTTACAAATTTTTTTAAAAATCGTATTATAAAAATATTGTAAAAACTGTTTTTAACATTTTTAAAAACTTTTTTGAATATATTATAAAAATTGTTTTAAGTTTTAAAAAACATTTTTTAAAATTGTTTTAAATAGTTTAAAAAAACTGTTGTGAATGTTTAAAAATTGTTATGTAATATTTTAAAAAATTGTTTTTAATATTATAAAAAATTGTTAAGAGAATGTTTTAAAAGTTTTTTGAAAAATCGTAATATAAAAATATTGTAAAAATATTTCTTAACATTTTTAAAAACTGTTTTGAATATAATATTAAAACAGTTTTAAAGTTTAAAAACAAATTTAAAAATATTTTAAATAGTTAAAAAAAACTGTTGTGAATATTTAAAAATTGTTTTGTAATATTTTAAAAACTGTTTTTTAGATTATAAAAATTGTTAAGAAAATGTTTTACAATTTTTTTAAAAAATCGTAATATAAAAATATTGTAAAAACTGTTTTTAACATTTTTTAATATAATATAAAAATGTTATAAATATTGTATTTATCCTATTTAAGTGGATGTCCACTCCTATTAGGACTCTACTAACTTGTACTATAAATAAGGGGTGACCCCCCCATTTGTTAGACACCAATTAATGAGAACTCTTTCTCTCTCTAAAATTCTCTTTGTGCCCTATTTTTCTTAACACGTTATCAGCACGAACCATCAAAATTTGTTAAGACTTTCGTAAAAGTCGAGATTGTTGGAGCGTACTATTTCTCTCAAATATATCACATCTGAGGATCGTAAGTCTTTTGCCTATCGATATAGTTAATATCTTATCTTTTGCACCTACAGTTATTTGAGCATGTAAAGATATTAACTTGAAACAGGATCTTTCCAAAAAAAAAAAAAGTAAATTTCATATCCTCCCACCCATCTGATCCATATGTGTATACTGTAAACGTTTCTTTTACTTAAGTCATTGTTTTTCATATCATGTATATTTTTTTTAAGGAGATGTCATATAATCATTACCTAACTAATTTATTCGATTAAAATAATAATTCCTTTAAAACATAAACAATATGTTGCTTTTAATTTTATTTCTGCCATGTTATTTATTTGTATTCATTTTTATTTTATTTTGTAAATTAAATTACTTGTTATACAAATGATTAAATTTTGAGACCCGAAGATTTCTAATAATTTATATTTTGGGACTCAAAGTTCCCAATTCCTATTAATTTTTTTTTTTGCGGCCTGAAGTTCGCAATTCATATTCAGTTTTTTGGACATGATAATCAAACCTGAAGTTTTGATTTTTGGGACTTGAAGTTTCCAGTAATTGGACCCGAAGTTCTCAATTACCTTTAAATTTAGGACTTGAATCATTATTTATAATTTGGACCTGAAGTTCCAAATAATATATACCCTCAATCAAAACTCGAAGTTTTGATTATTTCTATCATAGAGTTAGGGACATTAAATGCCCCCAAATAATTTATAATTTGGCCCTGAAGTTCCAAATATTTTTTTTAAATCTGATCAAACCTGAAGTTTTGACACAATAGGGTAAATAAAGTTCTTATACTCAATAAAATTGACCCGAAGTTCAATTATTTTATGTATTAATCTGAAGTTCCAACAAATAAATAGCACGGACCTGAAGTTCTAATTATTAAATCTAGGGCTTAAAGTCCTAATCACACACATGATATTCCAATCAATATTGAATTATTAATTTTTCTTTATTATGCATTACATATTTCTGATTATAATTTATTTATTGAACAGTTTAAAAATGTCAAATATTTCTAAACTCGAATTTGAAGCACTTGAAATTTATGGGGTAAATTATCTGAATTGGTCTCAAGACGCTGAACTCCACCTCCAAGCTCGAAATCTTGGTGATGCAATAATACTTGAAAATACCATGTCCCAGCAGGACAAAGCTAAGGCCCTGATATTCCTTAGGCATCACATACACAATGATTTGAAAAGTGAGTACCTGACAGTGAAAGATCCTCTTGATTTATGGAACTCCCTGAAGGAGCGTTATGACCACCAGAAATCGGTCATACTTCCAGGTGCATGCCATGAATGGCTCAACTTGAGATTTCAAGATTTCAAGACTGTGTCTGAATATAATTCTGCTATGTTCAAGATTACCTCCAAATTAAAGCTATGTGGAGAAAAGGTAGAGGATGCATATATGTTAGAGAAAACATGCTCAACTTTTCACGCCTCGAATATGCTCCTACAGCAGCAATATCGAGAGCGAGGGTTTAAACGGTACTCAGAACTAATCTCATGTCTCCTAGTTGCTGAACAGAACAATGACTTACTGATGAAGAATCATACATCTAGACCCACTGGATCTGTAGCACTCCCTGAAGTGAATGCTAACTATGTTCAGAATAATGAAAGAGGCTAAGGAAATATGCGGCGGGGCCGTGGCAACTCCAGAAGAGGTGGATACAATAATCATGGCCCTAAACAAAATACGAAATTTAAGAACCACCAGAAGTGGAATAATCACGGAAATAAAGGGAATCAGAAGTCAAATCCACAAAATCCAAATGATATTTGCCATAGATGTGGACGCAGTGGGCATTGGACACGTACCTGCCGTTCGTCCAAGAAAGTGGTTGAAAAATATCAGGCCTCGAAAAAGAAAGTGGAGACAAACATTGTGGAAGGTCCTGAAGACCGTTGGAAACTTGACGATACTGATCTCAATTTCAATGATTTTTCCGAAGATGAGGATGGAGATGCTATTGATGATTAGACATTTGATAACATGCTTGGAGACTCACCTCAGACGGTCCTGAAGACCTAAATGATTATGATTTATTTATTTATTTATTTATCTGCTTCATCTTTCCTATTGAGACATTAGTAGTTTATCCTTAGAGCTTAGACAATCTTATATCTTTATTTCGAGATTTTAGTAGTTAATGGAATGGTTTTTGATCATTTTTTTTTATGCTTATATAATTGGTGGATTGAATTTCAATTTATGTTTAATTATGTTAAAGGTATGGATCCGAAAGTAAGCGCAAGCAATGATACTTGTCTGGTAGACAGTGGGACAACCCACACCATTTTGAAAAACCAGAAGTTTTTCTCAGACTTGGTATACAATACAGTGAATGTTTCCACTATAGCTGGTCCTGCTAAGATCATTGAAGGCTCCGGAAGAGCTCACGTGGTGTTACCTAATGGTACCCACTTATTCATAAATAATGTTATATACTCAAGAAATTCCAGAAGAAATTTATTGAGCTTTAAGGACATAAGAGTGAACGGGTATCATATTGAAACATATAATTAAGATAATAAAGAGTTTCTTTGCATTACATCTAGTGTTGGAAGCCAGAAGCTCACACTAGAGAAATTGCCTGCATTATCCATGGGGCTATACCATACAACAATTAATGTTGTAGAATCACATACTGTCATGAGCCGGAAGCTCAATGATCCTTATAATTTAATATTATGGCATGACCGATTGGGTCACCTTGGATCAAACATGTTGCGTCGAATCATAAACAACTCATACGGGCACTCGTTAACAAACAAACAACTTACCTTACCCGATGATCATTTTTGCACCCCTTGTTCTCAAGGTAAACTAATCACTAAACCATCTTTTCTCAAAATTGCCTCTGAGTCACCATCCTTTTTACAAAGAATTCAAGGGGATATTTGTGGACCCATCCACCCTTTTAGTGGACCTTTTAAATATTTTATGGTTTTTATTGATGCGTCCACTCGTTGGTCACATGTTTGTTTGTTATATACTCGTAATTTGGCCTTTGCAAAATTTCTTGCTCAAATCATAAAACTTAGAACACATTTTCCTGATCAACACATTAAATCCATCCGTTTAGATAATGCGGGAGAATTTACTTCTCAAGTTTTTTATGACTATTGTTTATCACAAGGTATTGATGTTGAGCACCCAGTCCCGCATGTCCACACTCAAAATGGTTTAGCTGAGTCTTTGATTAAACGTTTGCAACTTATTGCGCAACCTTTGCTTTTGCAGTCTAAACTCCCAGTCTCTGCCTGGGGACATGCCATCCTACACGCTGCTAAGTTAATTAAGCTTAGACCCACGACTTATCACCCTTTTTCACCTTTTCAACTTGTGTCTGGATGTCAACCAAATATATCCCACTTGGGTAAATTTGGTTGTGCAGTGCATGTACCCATCCCTCCACCCCAGCGTACCAAAATGGGTCCCCAACGTCGTTTGGGAATATATGTTGGTTATGATTCACCATCAATTATTCGTTATATTGAGCCATTGACAGGTGATACATTTACCGCTAGATTTGCGGATTGTCATTTTGATGAGACACTCTTCCCGCCGTTAGGGGGAGGAAAGAACGTACCAGAAGTACGGTCCGTTCCTGAAGAACGACGAGAATTAACATGGAACACTTCCACTTTGTCTCATCTAGACCCTCGTACTACTCAATGTGAGCATGAAGTGAAAAGGATATTGCATCTTCAGGAAATTGCAAATAAATTACCCGATGCATTCAATGATGCTGCAAAAGTAACCAAGTCTCGTGTACCCGCTGCAAATGTGCCTGCAAGAATTGATGTACCAGTGGGACAAACATTGACATCAGCAGCAAATGAATCTGTTGCACGCCAGAAGCGTGGAAGACCTGTAGGTTCCAAAGACTCTGCTCCCCTGAAGCGGAGATCAAATGAAAAATCATGCCCTAATCACCCTCCCGAAGAGGTTATGAATAAAAGATCCACTTTCTCTTAAACCCTTGAAGAGGTTATTGTTTCTGAAAACACACAAGTCACTGAAGTGACTATACAAGCCCCTGAAGAGGCAAAGGTACCTTATAATAATAACGAGATCTCTATGTTTTATACATATTCGGGAGAAATGTGGGATCGAAAAGAAACTGTCATTAATGATGTTTTTTTATATGCAGTAGCTACACAAATTTCAAAGGGCAGTGAAAATGATACTGAACCACGTACTCTAAATGAATGTCGACAAAGAGTAGATTGGCCAAAATGGGAAATTGCCATCAAGGCAGAACTCGAGTCTCTAAATAAACGTGGTGTATTTGGACCTATAGTACAAACCCCAAAAGGTTTTAACCCGGTAGGTTATCGATGGGTTTTTATAAGAAAAAGAAACGAGAAGAATGAAATCACTCGATATAAGGCACGACTTGTGGCACAAGGTTTCTCACAGAAACCTGGGATTGATTTTGAGGAAACATACTCCCTTGTTATGGATAGTATAACTTTCAGATATCTGATTAACTTAGCGGTCTCTGAAAATCTTGATTTGAGACTCATGGATGTTGTGACCGCTTATTTATATGGGGACTTAGACACAGAAATATACATGAAAATCCCTGAAGGATTTCCTTTGCCTGAAGCAAAGCCGAGGAGTACGTACTCGATACGACTGAGACGTTCATTGTACGGTTTAAAGCAATCCGGAAGAATGTGGTACAATTGTCTTAGTGAATACTTGTCTAAGGAAAGGTATGAAAATAATCAAATTTGCCCTTGTGTATTTATAAAGAAATCCTCAAAAGGATATGCAATAGTAGCAGTCTATGTGGATGACATAAATTTAATCGGAACTCTAGAAGAGCTCGAAACAACTTCTAACTATTTGAAAAAAGAATTTGAGATGAAAGACCTTGGGAAAACTAAATTTTGTCTCGGCCTGCAGAACGAGAAATATTCTAGTGGGATTTTAGTCCATCAGTCTAATTATACTGAAAATGTATTAAAACGTTTTAATATGGATAAGGCGCATCCCCTAAGTACCCCCCATGGTTGTTCGGTCTTTGGACATAAAGAAAGATCCATACCGTCCTAAAGAAAAAGATGAGAAAATATTGGGTCCAGAAGTACCCTATTTAAGTGCAATCGGTGCATTATTGTACTTGGCGCAATGCACTAGGCCGTATATTTCATTCTCTGTGAATCTGCTTGCTAGATATAGTTCTGAACCAACCAAAAGGCATTGGGCTGGTATCAAACATATCCTAAGATATCTACGTGGAACCACTGACATGGGTTTATTTTATTCATATAACTCTAATAGTTCCAAATTAGTTGGTTATGCAGATTCTGGATATCTCTCTGATCCTCATAAGGGTCGATCTCAGACAGGTTATGTATTTCTTTGTGGTAATGCTGCTATTTCCTGGCGTTCTACTAAACAAACTTTAGTAGCTACTTCTTCTAATCACTCTGAAATTTTGGCTCTTCATGAAGCTAGCCGTGAATGTGTATGGCTGAGATCTTTAATTCAACATATCCGTAGTTCTTGTCAATTGTCTTCTATTACAGATATTCCAAGTACTATCTATGAAGATAATGCAGCATGTATATCACAAATTAAATAAGGATTCATCAAAGGAGACAGAACCAAGCACATTTCACCAAAGTTTTTCTTCACTCATGAGCTTCAGAAGAAAAATGAGATTGAAGTCATGCAAGTTCGTTCAAGTGATAACCTCGCTGATCTCTTCACAAAGTCACTGTCAAAGGCAACATTTCAGAAGTTTGTGTACGAGATTGGAATGCGTCGGCTCCACCAACGGTGAAATTGGACATATCAATCAGGGGGAGCATCTTATCAGGGGGAGGATACAAGAACATGTAATTTGGGACATTTGTGCGCTGTACTCTTTTTCCTTTAACTAGGTTTTATCCCACTGGGTTTTCCTAATAAAGGTTTTAACGAGGCAGCATTAAGCACGTCCAACACCGACTTAATGGTCACAATAAATTGTACTCTTTTTCCTTCACTACGGTTTTTTCCCAATGGATTTTTCCTTAGTAAGGTTTTAATGAGGCAATAATCATTGAATGGTGGATATGGTGTACATCCAAGGGGGAGTGTTATAAATATTGTATTTATCCTATTTAAGTGGATGTCCACTCCTATTAGGACTCTACTAACTTGTACCTCACCCCCCCATTTGTTAGACACCAATTAATGAGAACTCTTTCTCTCTCTAAAATTCTCTCTGTGCCCTATTTTTCTTAACAAAAAACTATTTTTAAATAAATTAATTGGATTGACTTTAATTTCGCCTAATGGTTGTTTGATAGCGTCATGTGAAAAAAAATTAGATAAAATTACCCACTGTTTTACCCATTATCAATCAAACGTACCCTAAACTCATTTTCACTAGCCAGGTAAAGTACAACCTCTTGCAAACACCTATTATTATTGATGTTAGTCAGAGTACGCACCCAAAAAACCCCAGTTAACACTTGACCCTGTCCCTGAATTTTTGAATATTTATTATACTTCTAAAAATTTGTTTTTACATTTATATCCAACATAAGATTTGGTGTCTCTAATCAAATTAATTCAATGCCAAATCACTTTCTTCTAAAATATAAAAATATTTAAATATGTCAAATGTTATAATTGTATAATTATAGAATAATGATAGAGAGAAACATTTGGAGGACACATTTCAGAACACAAAACACGTATCCGTATATCATTTATGAACAATCGTGGACTCAGTATACAGTTTGAGGACACGTACGAATTTTGGATATTAAACTCATGCTACTTCAAAAAATTTAATAATTTCATGTAATTAAAAATCCTAGAATTAGAACATCCTTTGCATATATTAGATAAGATCGGTGAATATTTGTCAAGAGTCTTATGTATTGAGTGCGATTTTTTTATGCAGTTAGAATACTCAACATTTTTTCTACTGTATATGCAAATATTTATTTTTTAGGGATAAAAAATGAAATAAAAAAAATTATATTTCGTATATGCCAAATAGAAACGCTGGAAAGAGTCCTAAATTCATAAACTCCCATTATTTATTTTTTCAAAAACTTAGTAGGGGCTCCCTCCCTCCCTGGTCAAAAGATCCCTGGTCAAAAGAACCTAATAGTAAAACCATTTCAAGTTCTTCTCAACTACTGATTAAATGTTTCAAAAAAAATTAAAAAGTAAAGCCAAAACAGACTATAGAGTATCAATTTAGTAAACTTAAACTCTAATAATTTACTTAAACACAAACATTGAACAACAGAAACGAAATTTATAAACAATACAAGTAGCCAGCTAGAGTGCTAGTTTGAGGTTTAAGTTTAACCCATCATCTTGATCTTCTTGCTCATCATCTTTATTCTCTTGGGTTTTGTTACAAGGATCCGGTAATATTATTGGAGGATTTCTAAACTCAGTTTGTTCACTAAAATCTTCCCATTTGAAACAAGGTACCCAACTCTTCTCTTCTGGTGAGTTTATATTCTTCTTCATCTTCTTGTTGTTGGTATTCATCATCTCCAATTGTTTCTTAGCTTCTCTAAAGCTTCGGATCAAAGCAAAAAACTTCTCCATCTTTTCTTCTTCTTCTTCTGATTGATCTTCTTCTCTTTCTCTAATTTTCTTATTCTCCATCTATAGCAAAAAACAAATATGATGGTGTATTATGTTTGTTCTGTTCTATGATGATGAATTTATAGAGTTTTAGACCTTTACTTGATGACGAAACTGCTTTTAAGTTCACGTGGCGGGGAGATGTGTTTTTTCGGTTAGTTGGTGATGACATATGGTTGATGACGCCATCTTGTGCTTCCTAACCAATCTAATAAGGAAATTATTACTTCACATTTATTATCATGTATTCTTGTTTATTAAAGAATATTTGACTTTGTGTCCGAAGTTTTAATTAAGGCGGGTTTGATATTTTTCAAGTAAATTATTTATAACAATATTTTTTAAGGAAAATATTTCCATGCGAGAATTTAGTTCTTTGTGCTTTTATTGAAATTCTGTTAAAAAATCAATTGACATATTTCTTTAAAAATAAAAATATTTACATTTTAATAACTATGTGTTTGCATTTTAATCCCCTTGTGACATTCAATTTCTTGAAAGTAGGCTATGCCCAAAACGGTGAAAGAAATCATGGATGTATGGAGAATTCCACTAGAATGGAAATAAAAGATGTTTGGAAGGAGTCGAGTTAGCCCCGATAAAAATGCTTGCATATTTTTTTAGTCCACTTAATCTTTGGTTAAAGTAGGATCCCCCTTTAATCATTTCTCTAAGTTTGTAGATTTTTTTGAGGATTTTATGGGTGGGGAGTAAATGATCCCTTTGCCTTGGATGTTTTCACTCTTCTTTTTCATTTTGGGATACTTCTCTCATTTTTTGTATACCTATATGGGATTCCGCTCCGTAAGTAAGTAATTATTGATATATCATACTTTTTTATCAAAAAAAATAATTTTGTGTTAGTAATTTTTTTTTCGTTTACTAACTTTAACCATAATTTTGATTTTTAGCGACTCAAAAGATTGCTCTCTCTACTTTAATACTTCGTTCACTACTAGTCTATTGTAAAAAGTGAAAGAAACACCTCATTAAAAGTAAAAATGGTGACTCAAGTTTATAAAATATTATTAAAGTCAAATAAAGATACTAAATGGTTAATAAAATCAAAATTACCCATAAATCAATAAACAAAAAATAAAACAAATAATATATATATATATATATATATATTCTAAAATTGCAATGGCATAAAAGTATTCAAAATCGATCCTTCATCAAAAAAATGTTTATTGATTTAAACTCTATACACGGAATTCGACAAAAACATTTGTAAGAAGTCCTTCTCTTTGATAATATTATCCTAGTCCCAAGTGGCGATGTTAGAAACATCCCGGGTGGGGCACCCAAAGATTGATGTGGGTTCGGGGGCGGGAGCCCCTTTTATAAATATTTAGTTGTAATGTTGTGATTTTTTTAGGTATTATTTTTAAATCTTGAAAAAATATAATTAAAGAAAAAAGCCTCAAAAGGAAACAATCAATTTGCAAAAAAACTTTGGGATATGTTAGATATTATTTATACTCACTTTATATCTAATGTTACATCTATTATTAGGTAGACTTCAGACTTGGCCTGTGCCTTTTCCTCAATTCCTACCGCTATTGAAAAGTTATCAGAAATTGCTTGGGCAGCTTGGTTTGTTTGAAAAGACCAGAACTCTCATATTTTTTAAGGCAAGACTAAACCATCACGTGCTAGTGTAGACATGTTTTAAGGTGAAACAGTTGGTTTGACCCTGCTTTGAGAGGGAAGGGGGGGGGGGGGGGGGGGCTGCCCGGTGATACAATCTGTATCGATAAATAACAACATTTGGACTCCTCCGACGCATGGACTCCTAAAGGTAAATTATGATGGTGCTTTCTGAACAAAAAATGGTAAAGCAGCGGTTGTAGGGTTGTTCCCTAATTATGGAGTGTAGTTAATTTTTGGTTTTGCGAGTTCCATACCGGCTCCGACGGTTTTATGCACGGAAGTTGAATCTATTCACCTTGCTTGTTTTTCCATTCTTGATTTGAACCTTAGTAATGTTATGATGGAGTGCAATTGTAAACTTGCCATTAACTTGTTCTCTTTACAGTTAGAGTCATTACGGGAAGTGGATAATTTGATAGATGATATTAGACTTTTATCATCAAATTGTAATATTATTTTTTTCTTTAGTTCGGAGAGATGTCAATGTGACAACCCACGATCCGAGATAAGGGGCGGCCAGCCCGATACTCAAACGTGACAGGAATCATGGATGTATATCATCCTCAGCATCAACAAAATAAACTAAGTATATGGAAAAACCACCCAATAAATCAGAAAACGGGTTGCCAAAATGTGTAAAATTTTAAATATGCAGTTAAGAAAACTAAATTTAAACAACCCAAATCTGATAAGCAAGTGGAATTCCACAAAAATATATATAATACAACTAAAACGAATATACGCGTAAGGACCGAATAAGTTGTCGATCCACAACAACATACAACAAGGTACAACAAATTTCGTATCTTAAGTAATACATTCATTAATCAAATATCAAAGTTTGGGCCACTCGCCCGAGTTACGACCCGATCATATCTAGAACACAAGGATGAGAGCGTCTAATACAATGTCCTGTAATAACCCGCAAAAAATCTTACAGCTCGTCGAAAGCAAAGGGATAGGAACATTAAAACGGGCGTCCTTGCGGTGGAACACCTGAGCAGATACAATCATATATGCAACAAGGAAAGTAAACCGGTCAGGGACGGGTTCTATATGATCACCAGAAGAAATAAAAAGCATGATAGAAATGAACAGTTATGCATAAATGATAAGGATGATAAAATGACAATGACATGTTATCTACAAGACAATTTAACTAATTATGAAATGAAATGAAATGAAATGTCTACATAAAAGAAAGAAAAGTAAGTAATTTAAATTTAAAACCTTTTTCTCATTAATCCAATTACTTTATTCTTGTTACATTCCTCATTAGGAAGAAAACCACTTATTTGGTTTAAATCAAGAAGATATAATTTCCTTTCATTTATTAACTTCCATAGTTAATTATCTTTCCATTTCATCTTTCCATTCCTTAATAGGAATACCCTTTGTATCAAGTGCTCTTTATGGCACATATCCATCAAGTCCCACTTGATGCAGAAAAGTTATATTCATATACATATAACGATTCTAAGATCGCCCCTCCGAGTTTCCCCACTGGGCGCGTCCCTAAATGACCATCATCTTCCAGGGGCCTATCAAACAAGGCAGCCTGGGATCATAACGCAACGTCGGGAAGCAGCCATATGCCTGCGGGAAAGTTAGGACCACACCCGGAATCCCCTAACCAGCGCAGAAAAACATATAAAAACCCCGCATATGGCCTAGGACTATATCCACCCTACATTCATTAGCCAGGGGGCGTCACCAAGCGCGCGAACTTCCCTTATGATGTCATTTAGAGAGGTGTGTTTAAGTAAATTAACATTTACCATTTAAATCTCATTTTCATTTTTCAAATACCATTTCAAATATCCATGTTTGTGGTTCTTCTTTATTTGGACCTATCATCATTAATCAACTGGGTTCGTAATATTTGAACCAATCCTCCTTAACACAGTTTGGGTTCATTTTTGTTGAACCTATCGTCTTTTAATAAACTTGGGCTCATTTTATGCGAACCTAATTCCCCTAAAATATTTTAATTAATATTCCTCAATATACCAGTCCCAACAAACTCTCCAAATGATCATTATGATCTACAATTCCCCAAAGTTCATATAATTTTTATAAGCCCTTAAGTCTCCAAACATGGGCCTACAACCCCTATCCTCCTATTAAGAAGTAATCAAAAGAGTGATGCCTAAACATCACTTTGGAACACCCCCCCCCCCCCCTTGGAACTTAACCCCAAGTGAAATCCATTCCACTCTAGGGTGACAACCAGACTCAACTAGGACTCTAAAAGCCAAAGTTTACTTCATTCAAGAAGGTTCCTAAGTCCCTATAAAAATAAAAGATTTAAAAGCAAAAGTAATATTTTGGGAAGAAAACAGGGGACCGGTCGACCGGTCCCAAGACCGCGGTCGACCGCATCTCAAGTTTTTGCCTAAGAAGAAAAGCAGAAACCTCACTTCGGCAGGTCCGGTCGACCGGTAAGGGGGGCGCGGTCGACCGCACCTCAACATTTATGCCTTTGAAAGAAAGCGGTGTGCCCTCTCCCGAAGGCCCGGTCGACCGGTCTGAGAAACGCGGTCGACCGGTCATGACAGACCTAGATCAAAACTCTCTATTCCTTCTTCCAATAACCAAAGCCAAATATCATTTAATGGAACTAATATACTACATGTATGTCTAATTAACATCCTTTACACTATTAATCATCCAAATCAATTTCCAAGGGTTAACACCCATAAATCCAACCAAAACCCTAAAATGATTAAACACAACAAATTCATAACTATCACAACTAATTACTCTCCTTAAATCATGTAATAGCAAGTAGATAACTTGCCTTGATGTAGAAAAATCAGATTTGAGGAAGATGCAAGCAAGATCCAAGCTCCAATCTCTCTTTTCTCCAAAGTTCTCTTCATTCTCCTTTCTCTCTCTCTAGGGCTCAATTTGAAAAAGAAATGGAAGAAAAGAAATGGGGTTGGGGGACTTAAAATGTAACTTAAGTCTAAAAAACCCAACTTTAATGACTAATACGCGATATAATAAATCGCAACTACACATTTAAGCTATAACTAGTCAAAAGTGCTCGAAATGCCAAAATACAATATGGCACTTATTTTGACTGTCTCGCACCTACCGGGACTAACTACACCCTCCAAATTGTCATTTGGAAATTTATAACTCATTTTACTTTCGGTTTCATATTAAACCAAAATGTCATTTAATTCTTATGACACAATAAATCACAACATGGATATTTTTACCTACTCATCAGGTAATCATACAACATTTCAGTAAATATTAACCTTTTTCATATTAAATTAATATTTACTCAACATCCATCATTTTATAATTAATTACTACACATAGTAAATAAATATAAAATAGGCTATCAAAAGTGAGGGTTGTTACATACTCCCCCCTTTAGGAGGGAATTTTGCCCCCAAAATTCAGGCATACCTCACAAGAAGAAATGCGGATACTTTTCCCGCATGTCATCCTAGCGATCCCATGTCGATTCCTCGACACTATGGTGACTACCTTGGAACCTAACTAAAGGTACTACCTGCGATCTCAATCGTAGGTCACCACGCTCTGAAATAGCAACCGACTACTCCTCATAAGGAATAGCAAGTTGCATACCAAAATCTTCGAAAGAAATGTTCCTAAAGGCACCATCTCATCCCTCGTACTACTTTACAAAAGAGATATGGATCACGTCATGAACTTGCTGCAAATATTTTAGTAGAGCAAGTTATTAGGGTACCGGACCCACCTTAACATTTATTAGGAAAGGTCCAACGTAGCGTGGTGCAAGTCGTCCTTCTACTTGAAATGCTTAATGCCCTACATAGGCGACACTCGCACCCACACTTGGTCCACCGACCTCAAACTCCACATGCCTTCTCCCCGCATCGACTTAGCTCTATTGTCGATCTTGGTTATACGAATGAGATTCCGAATGAGCTCAATTTTTGAAGAAGTACCTCGGATTAGTCCAGGTTCGAGAGACTTATCATCTCACACCTCTAATCAACAAGCGGGAGATCCACAAGGCCTACGAAACAAGGCTTATAAGGCGCCATCCCAATAGTGAATCGATATAAATTATAATAATCGAATTCGACTAGTGGGAGACACTGTTCCAGACTATACTTGAAGTCAAGCACACACATAAGGAGCATATGCCCCAACATATGGTTTACCCTTTCGGACTGGTCATCTGTGGAAAATGATAAGAATTACTTAACCATAATTCGATTCCCATGGCTTGGAAACTTTCCACAAATGGGAAATGAACATTCAATTTCAGTCGGAAACTAAAATCAAGGACACCCCATGCAGTCCAACAACCTTTCCATGCCCATCCACTACTATTAGCGGCGCATATCTTGACACATTTTGTCGTTACCCGGCTGAACCGTAAACTTAGAACCACGAGATTCCACCATATTTGCCTTTCTCAAGTCCTTCTCATTCGGGACACAAATTCTCTTATGGAAACGCACCCCACCCTCAAGGTCATAAGAGCAGAGTTCTGTTTCCTAACTCAGCAGCTTGTATATGTGGTCTTAACCACCCCTGTCTCTCCTACGACATCTTGCAACGAAGTGTTGCTCGCACGAAAGACTAAATTCTGCCCAGGAAGTAGCATCTCCCTTCCTATACGGCGATCACCCCACTATGAATTTTAATTCAAGCATGGGATAATACTTCCCACAAGTTTAGACTTATGAGGTGCATAAACAACAAGTCTATGCTTCAGCATTATCACTCCCCATCCTGGCAGAGGCTTGTCCATTGAATCCACCCTCGAGCTTAACAACATGAGCTCAGGAGTGAAAATTAATTCACCTTTCTCTTTTCGAAAGTTGAGTTGCCAACGTAACATTCTAACTACGAGAGGCCTCATCTCCTTTGGCCTAACCAACAAATCGTCTCGAAATCTCCTACTTCTCGTTACTAGGAAATCAATTGAGACACCCCGACTAATTAAATACCGGGTAGCTACTCCTTTACTAAATTAATACAAAATGCCAAGTTGGTTCAGTTAATAGCATCACTGTCGAAAACATTTTAATGATTACTAACCACCTAGTATTTAAAAAGTGAGTTGCCAAATTTTAAGTTAACTCTGATTAACATGCAATAAGAGGATAATGAAAGAATAACAACCATTCACCATAACGAAGCAATAGAATAACCAACAAAATAATAAGTCCGGAGGAAAACTCCTCACAACAATCCGACAACTGAACTAAGTAAAACAATGTATCCTGAAAGAATTACATGCCAAAAGTCTGAAAATCTGAAATAGGAAATGTTTCTAATAGAAATGGGTGACATGCCCTACAACTGATGAAATCTGAATATAGAGTCAAGGTAGATGAAGCGTCTACTAGCAAAGTCCTGTAACTTCCACAAGCAGCTACAGCTCGTCACCTGAATGAGAATCCTAAGCATGGTGTCCTTGTGTCTTGGCACCTAAAATGGCTTTTTACAAAAATAGATTTGAAAGCAAACGGGTCAGAGCCCGAAAGTGGAGAGTATTTAAAAATAGCAAGTGCTTTAATGACATTAAAACAATGAAAGCAAAATACATGTTAGGACGTGCACTCACATGAAATGCTCACCTCTCGACTAATTGCGCACTCCTAACGTACCGTACCCATCTAAGTGTCATACATATCTAACGAACCCGTAATAAGTTCCACCCCTTAATACTCGATTTTCATTAAGCATTCAAACGTTATCAACTAAAAAGAGGGTTTTACTTAAACTCGAATTCTCAATTATTAGTAATACAATTCATTACAGGTTATCCCTTTATAGTTACTCAAAGCGTTTCTGTATTTATACTCACAATACCAACATGAAAGTTCTCATTAATTTAAGTGCATATTAGTCATGCCATAAATATACAATACAAGCGCCCGAGACTAAGCTGCGGTGCACACATACTCTGCTATCCATCCCGGTACATCACGTACATAAGGATCACGCATTCCGAATCTCTCAGGAATCGTTCTCAGATAATAGCAAGTCACAAACAATGGAGGTGAACACAGTCACATCACATGGGTCACGCACATACCTACGCTCCCATGATCAGCAGACTTATTAACATCCCAATAAGTCCTTCTCTGACCTATGTTCTCGAGGTACCAATCTAAATCCGGGCAACACAAGGATTAGAGGGCCTTAAGCGAACGTAAACCTCCCGTGATAGCAAGTATGGTAGGTATGTCATACACATAAGATCATATACATATACTAAGTATACACACATCTTAGTAATCACCGTAATTTATGTGTGGTACACTTCTCATTCTCGTACCGACTTATAATGTTACACAATTCACATGTTCCCGATTAATTCAATTATTTAAGCCGTTAATAATTCTCGCATCGTAATAGTCACTCACGTCCTATTCCACAATTTCCATTCAATTCGAATTGCACTTCTAGATTTTACTCCTCAATATATCCCAAATGTCCCAACTATATCAATTTATCATCAAGGGAATGGTATCTCTACAATTAAACAAGGTTACGGGACATGCAAAATCAAAACAGGCCAAAAAGCCTAAACTGTCAGCTCGTTAGAAGTCTCGTTCGAACGAGAGTTCGTTCGAACGAACTGGGCATCTAACGAGATCTCGTTCGAATGAAAGACATCGAACAAACATCCCTCTCGTTAGAAGGAAAACCGTCAACTCGTTAGAAGCTCGTTCGAACGAGCTCGTTCGAACGATCTGGGCAGGTCTTCTAACGAGAGGCCAGTTTCGAGCCCAGATTTTCCCTTTTTCGTTTTTCCAATTTTTCTTCACTTCTAATCCCACATAGAAATCGTCCCAACATTATTTTAAGGTTTCTAATCCATACTAAACATTCTTAGGTCATAATTAAACATTTAAATAGGGCCAAATCTTCCTAAACATCATCAAATCATCAATTCCCTTCATTTATCCCCAAATCCCATGAACATGAACCCTAAAATTTTAAAATCACCAAGGGCATAATTAAATCCGTTTTTGTTATATACAAGAGGTATTTCTATCAGAATAATCATCCTAACAAAATTCTACATGAAATCTTTTCATCAAAATATAAATTTCTACTTCCAATTCAATGCGTTTTTATCAAACTCCCAAAACAATACAATTTCATAATTTCCTACGCATGGAAGAAACATTCTTTGCAAATAATGAAATTAAACCACTTGCCTCTAATCTTTCCCTGAATTTGGTGTTGGATTGATGAAGGTTGATTTGTTCTCTCTCTCTCTCTCTCTGCAGAATTTTCCTTTCTTTCTCTCTCTACCAGCTTTTCTCTAAGGATGACAATGGTGGTTAAGGTTGCCCTAGGAAGCTCTTTCAAAACTCATTCCAATAACCACCCGTAGCCCATTAAGTCATAAGGTGTAGTTAGTGGGTTTAGTGGGTAAAGTCCAAATCATATTTTTAATTCCTAATTTTCGTGGGTTTTAATTCCCAAAATTACACAATTACCAAACTACCCTTTTACGTTGCCGATATGGCCTAAAAATGCCCCGGGACCCAAACTAAACCCCCGGCTAGTGTTTTCTGACTATTTTAACCCTTCCGGATGCGTTGGCGAACTCAAAACGATCATACGGTTAATAGAAATAAAATTCACTTTTAATTGAAATAATTATATTCCTGGCGCGACTGTCACACGCGTCTCAACAAAATTCCAAATTGCCGTATGTCAATCTCACGAAAAATTTTATGATTCAATATTCATATATAGCCATATATACTCATTAAAATCAAATACCAACTCGCATCTCACTAGTATTTTTATCCGGATTAATTTACAATTAATACACATTTAATTCAATTAATCCCATAAATAAATATCATAAAAATACGGGCTATTACATACTTCCCCCCTAATAACAGAATTTCGTCTCGAAATTCAGAACTAGAAAGTACCTGGTAAGAACAACTCTGGATAACGTTCGCGCATCTCATCCTCGCGCTCCCATGTGGACGCCTCGACATTATGATGTCGCCACTGAACACGCACTAACGGGACTATCTTTGACCGCAGTTTCCGTTCACTTCGGTCCAATATAGCAATCGGCCCCTCCTCGTAGGAGCTATCAGGCTGGAGATCGATGTCCTCCAAAGCAATGTGAGAATGAGCCAAATCGTCTCTAAGATATTTCCTTAGCGAGGAAATATGAAACACATCGTGAATCCTATGTAAATGCTCCGACAACCCAAGTCTATATGCAACAGACCCGATCCGCTCGATGATAGGGAATGGCCCGACATATCTTGGTGCCAACTTCCCCTTCTTCCCAAATCGCATAATCCCCTTCATAGGAGATACTTTGAGTAAAACTTGGTCCCCCACTTGGAACTCCCTGAAGAACCTCTTCGCATCAGCATAGCTCTTCTGCCGATCCTGAGCTACCCGAATGCGACTCCGTATCAATTCTATCCTCGCCGAAGTATCCTGAATTACTTCCGGCCCAAGTAATTTGTTGTCCCCCACCTCCAACCAACATGCTGGGGAACGACAAGGTCTACCGTACAACGCCTCAAATGGAGCCATGCCAATGGTGAACTGGTAGGAGTTGTTGTAAGCAAACTCCACCAGTGGAAGATACTGCTCCCATCCACCCCCGAAATCAATGATGCACATACGCAATATGTCCTCCAACATCTAGTTTGTACGCTCGGTTTGCCCATCGGTCTGCGGGTGATACGCCGTACTCAATCGCAATTCTGTGCCCATGGCCTCCTGAAAATTTTCCCAAAACCGTGAAACAAATATCTTGTCTCGGTCAGACACGATATTTAGGGGCACACCGTGAAGTCTCACTATCTCTGCAATAAAGAGTTGGGCATACTGTCCCGTAGTGTAGTCTGTCCTTACGGGTAGAAAATGAGCGACTTTGGTCATCCTATCCACAATTACCCAAATGGAGTCGTGACCTCTCTGTGACATAGGCAACCCCGTGATAAAATCCATGGATATGCTCTCCCACATCCACATCGGGACCTCCAATGGCTGTAGAAGTCCTGTCGGTCTCTGATGATCCACTTTTACTAGCTGACAAGTGGCGCATTTAGAAACAAACACGGTAATATCTCTCTTCATCCCGCTCCACTAATACTGTCGTCTCATGTCTTGGTACATTTTGTCCCCACCGGGATGTACCGCGAACCGTGAGCCGTGCGACTCTGCCATCACCTTGTGTCGCAGTTCCTCCCCTTCCAGAACTACCAGTCTGCCATTGAAGCGTAATCCCCCGTCTGAGCTAACGGTATAGGATTCGGCTCCCTCTACTAATAATAGAACTATCTGCTCCTGACAGAACGAGTCATCTGCTTGTGCCTTTACCACTCTCATGACAATCTGTGGTGTAACAGTCATTACCGACATGAATGATCGGTCCACTGCATCCTGGTGTCCCAACTCCTTCCACTTTTCCTTCCACACCCCTGCCACTTCATCTACTAGCCTACGGCTCAACGCGTCTGCTACCACGTTAGCCTTCCCCGAGTGATATTGGATATCAAACTGATAGTCCTTCACAAACTCAAGCCACCTTCGCTACCGCATATTCAACTCCTTCTGCGTGAATAGGTACTGTAGGTACTTGTGGTCCGTGAACAATCGAAACTTCTCCCCAAAAAGATAATGTCTCCAAATCCGAAGGGCAAATACCACTGCCGCTAACTCCAAGTCATGAGTGGGGTAATTCTTCTCGTGAGGCTTTAGCTTACGGGAAGGATAAGCTATGTCCTGACTCTCCTGCTGCAATACACCTCCAAGTCCTTGCAAGGACGCATCGATATAGACTAGATACTCAACTCCCGGTCTCGGCAATGCTACCACAGGTGCTGAGATCAACTTATCCTTCAACTCATCAAATGCCAACTGACAGGCATCACTCCAGATGAATGGCACACCATTACGAGTCAGATGTGTCAAAGGACCCGCTATCTTCGAAAATCCCCGAATGAAGCTCCTATAGTATCTTGCTAGGCCCAAGAAACTACGAATCTCAGTCGGTGTCGTGGGCTGTCCCCACTCCCTCACCGCGGATACCTTCCCCGGATCAACAGATATCCCCCGGTCGGAAATAATATGCCCCAAAAACTGAACCTGCTTCAGCCAAAACCCGCATTTCTCATATTTTGCATACAGCTCGTTCTGACGTAGCGTCTGCAAAACCTGCCTCAAATGCTCGGCGTGCTCCTCCTCTGTCTGGGAGTAAACCAGAATATCATCAATGAAGACAATGACGAACTGATCAAGGAACTCTCTGCACACCCAATTCATCAAGTCCATAAACACTGCTGGAGCGTTGGTCAAGCCAAAAGGCATAACTCGAAACTCGTAAGAACCATATCTCGTTAAGAATGCAGTCTTCGAGACATCCTCTTCCCTGATACGCAACTGATGGTATCCCGATCGTAAATCAATCTTGGAGAAGAAAGAAGCTCCTCTCAGCTGGTCGAATAAATCATCGATTCGGGGCAACGGATATTTATTCCGTATCGTGACCTTATTCAACTCTCGGTAATCCACACACAACCTCAACGATCCATCCCTTTTCTTTACGAACAACACAGGGGCACCCCACGGTGAAGTACTCCTCCGTATAAACCCCTGACCCAACAACTGCTCAATCTGATCTCGTAGCTCTCGCATCTCTGCCGGAGCCATACGGTACGGTGCGCGTGCTATAGGTCTCGTATCTGGTAATAAGTCTATGACAAAGTTTATCTCTCGGCTGGGGAGTAGGCCTGGTATCTCCTGAAACACATCGAAATACTCCCTGAAAACTGGGATCGAATCTAAAGGAATCACAACCTCCTTAGAGGTATCCTCCTCTATGTAATACAAATGAGCGGTCGAGCCTCCCTCTGGGCAAGGCATCGCCACTACAAACATCTCTTGCCCCGGAATGGAAAAAACAATGCTCCCACCGAAGCAATCAATCATGGCTCTATAAGCTGCGAGCCAATCCATACCGATAATCACATCGTGCTCATGCATATCTAATACCAACATGTCTGCAGGTAATACCAAACTACCAATATCTACCCCCACTCCCCGACATATAAAGAAAATAAGTGACCCACTCCCCAATGGTGAGTCTACACACGTCACTGTGCTCTCTGCTGTGGCTAATAACCCTAAGGCTTTCGCAAAATGTGTAGCTATAAAACAATGCGTTGCCCCCGTATCAAACAAAACCCGACCCATAGTGCCATGGATAGGAAACATACCCTCAATCGAGGGTGGTGCATGTGGAGCTGCTGCTTGCTGAAGCTGGTATACTCTCCCATACTGCAGCTGCCCCTGCTGAACTGGGACTACTGGAATGGGTGGTAATGCTGCCATCTGTGGTGGCGCCGGGAGGGCGGCGGGAAACACGGGTCTCTGCGGCTCCTGTCGAGCACCCTGCTGCTGCTGCGGGGCCCTGCCCTTATCAGGACAGTCCTGACGTTTATGGCCAGTCTTGCCACAAACGTAACACTTCCCCGGGAAGTTCCCCCCTCTCTGTCCCTGCTGCCCCCGGCCCTGGTGGCCGTTACCGTTCCTCCCATGGCCCTGCTGAAACTGTTGTTGGCCATTCTGATCCTGCTGGTTCTGATGGCCGTTCGGACCTGATGGCCCTTCCGGAAACCTCCTTGTCCGTGCGTGAAATTCCCCGATCTGAACCTCTTGTGATCCCCCTGCTGGGAACCCTGGTCACCCTGTCTCTGCTCCTGAACAGATTATGCCCCACTGGCACCATGTCCTCCAGTCCTGCCCTGATGGCTGGACTCTCCCGATCTCTTTCCCTCAGCCATGTGAAAGCGGTGATCCTGGTAGTGTAACAGTGCAGCGTTATCCACATCAGAGTAAGTGGCTAACGATAGATTCCCCAACAGATGCTGACGGATCCTCCAAGTCAACCCGTCTGTAAATTTCTGTATCTTCTTCTCTTCTGTCGGTATCTCATCCGGAACAATATTAAACAGATTGGTGAATTCGGCCTCATACTCGGCCACAGTTTTACCTTCCTGCCTAAGATTCATCAACTTCCTCCTCATTTTCGTGTGAACAGCTGACGGAAAGTACTTGCGGTTAAACCGCACTCAAAACTCCTGGATCGTGAGAGTATCTCTCTCCTCCATGGTGGTAATAGACTCCCACCACTGCAGTGCAGATCCAACTAGCTTGAAGGTAGCTAGTATCTATTTCTGGACATCGGTGCACTCATACATCCTCAAGTGCCGCTGAATGTCTTTCTTCCACTGACTCGAAACCACAACATCGGAGCTACCTGCGAACTCCGGTGGGTGTGCTTTCTGAAAAGCATCTCGAACACGTTCCCACGTAGACGGGAATGCATGTGCCTGAACTGGCGCGGATACTGGCGCCTGAGGTGGTGCCTGCTGAACTACGGCTAGTGCGGCATTTACCGCTTGGGCTACAATGGCTGCAACCTCAGCGGCGTTCATCGTGCCCTGAACTGGTGCGGGCTGTGGTTCTGGCATTGCATCCCTGGAAACCCGTTGTGCACGTCGTGGAGGCACCTGAAATAAGAATAAAGTTTATAAGTTCGCAGTTATAAACTTAAAATAGTTGAAGAACGTAGCATATACAAAAGAATACAATAGTCCTAAAATATAGGGCTCTACATCAAAGAAAGCTCAGCGAAAACATAATAAGCCGTACAGATCCTAAAGGACACTAGAACCTAATGCTCTGATACCACCTGAGACACCCCGACTAATTAAATACCGGGTAGCTACTCCTTTACTAAATTAATACAAAATGCCAAGTTGGTTCAGTTAATAGCATCACTGTCGAAAACATTTTAATGATTACTAACCACCTAGTATTTAAAAAGTGAGTTGGGCCAAATTTTAAGTTAACTCTGATTAACATGCTATAAGAGGATAATGAAAGAATAACAACCATTCACCATAACGAAGCAATAGAATAACTAACAAAATAATAAGTCCGGAGGAAAACTCCTCACAACAATCCCACAACTGAACTAAGTAAAACAGTGTATCCTGAATTAATTACATGCCAAAAGTCTGAAAATCTGAAATAGGAAATGTTTCTAATAGAAATGGGCGACATGCCCTAAAACTGATGAAATCTGAATATAGAGTCAAGGTAGATGAAGCGTCTACTAGCAAAGTCCTGTAACTTCCACAGGTAGCTACAACTCGTCACCTGAATGAGGATCTTAAGCATGGTGTCCTTGTGGCTGGGCACCTAAAATGGTTTTTTACAAAAATAGATTTGAAAGCAAACGGGTCAGAGCCCGAAAGTGGAGAGTATTTAAAAATAGCAAGTGCTTTAATGACATTAAAACAATGAATGCAAAATACATGTTAGGACGTGCACTCACATGAAATGCTCACCTCTCGACTAATTGTTCACTCCTAACGTACCGTACCCATCTAAGTGTCATACATATCTAACGAACCCGTAATAAGTTCCACTCCTTAATACTCGATTTTCATTAAGCATTCAAACGTTATCAACTAAAAAGAGGGCTTTACTTAAACTCGAATTCTCAATTATTAGTAATACAATTCATTACAGGTTATCCCTTTATAGTTACTCAAAGCGTTTCTGTATTAATACTCATAATACCAACATGAAAGTTCTCATTAATTTAAGTTCATATTAGTCACGCCATAAATATACAATACAAGCGCCCGAGACTAAGCTGCGGTGCACACATACTCTGCTATCCATCCCGGTACATCACGTACATAAGGATCACGCATTCCGAATCTCTCAGGAATCGTTCTCAGATAATAGCAAATCACAAACAATGGAGGCGAACACAGTCACATCACATGGGTCACGCACATGCCTACGCTCCCACGATCAGCAGACTTATTAACATCCCAATAAGTCCTTCTCTGACCTATGTTTTTGAGGTACCAATATAAATCCGGGCAACACAAGGATTAGAGGGCTCTAAGCGAACGTAAACCTCCCGTGATAGCAAGTATGGTAGGTATGTCATACACATAAGATCATATACATATACTAAGTATACACACATCTTAGTAATCACCGTAATTTATTTGTGGTACACTTCTCATTCTCGTACCGACTTATAATTTTACACAATTCACATGTTCCCGATTAATTCAATTATTTAAGCTGTTAATAATTCTCGCATCGTAATAGTCACTCACGTCCTATTCCACAATTTCCATTCAATTCGAATTGCACTTCTAGGTTTTACTCCTCAATATATCCCAAATGTCCCAACTATATCAATTTATCATCAAGGGAATGGTATCTCTACAATTAAACAAGGTTACGGGACATGCGAAATCAAAACAGGCCAAAAAGCCTAAACTGTCAGCTCGTTAGAAGTCTCGTTCGAAGGAGGCTGTTCGAACGAGAGTTCGTTCGAACGAACTGGGCATCTAACGAGATCTCGTTCGAACGAAAGACATCGAACGAACATCCCTCTCATTAGAAGGAAAACTGTCAACTCGTTAGAAGCTCGTTCGAACGAGCTCGTTCGAACGACCTGGGCAGGTCTTCTAACGAGAGGCCAGTTTCGAGCCCAGATTTTCCCTTTTTCATTTTTCCAATTTTTCTTCACTTCTAATCCCACATAGAAATCGTCCCAACATTATTTTAAGGTTTCTAATCCATACTAAACATTCGTAGGTCATAATTAAACATTTAAATAGGGCCAAATCTTCCTAAACATCATCAAATCATCAATTCCCTTCATTTATCCCCAAATCCCATGAACATGAACCCTAAAATTTTAAAATCACCAAGGGCATAATTAAATCCGTTTTTGTTATATACAAGAGGTATTTCTATCATAATAATCATCCTAACACAATTCTACATGAAATCTTTTCATCAAAATATAAATTTCCACTTCCAATTCAATGGGTTTTTATCAAACTCGCAAAACAATACAATTTCATAATTTCCTACGCATGGAAGAAACATTCTTTGCAAATAATGAAATTAAACCACTTGCCTCTAATCTTTCTCTGAATTTGGTGTTGGATTGATGAAGGTTGATTTGTTCTCTCTCTCTCTCTCTCTGCAGAATTTTCCTTTCTCTCTCTCTCTACCAGCTTTTCTCTAAGGATGACAATGGTGGTTAAGGTTGCCCTAGGAAGCTCTTTCAAAACTCATTCCAATAACCCCCGTAGCCCATTAAGTCATAAGGTGTAGTTAGTGGGTTTAGTGGGTAAAGTCCAAATCATATTTTTAATTCCTAATTTTCGTGGGTTTTAATTCCCAAAATTCCACAATTACCAAACTACCCTTTTACGTTGCCGGTATGGCCTAAAAATGCCCCGGGACCCAAACTAAACCCCCGGCTAGTGTTTTCTGACTATTTCGACCCTTCCGAACGCATTGGCGCACTCAAAACGACCATACGGTTAATAGAAATAAAATTCACTTTTAATTAAAATAATTATATTCCTGACGTGACTGTCATACGCGTCTCAACAAAATTCCAAATTGTCGTATGTCAATCTCACGACAAATTTCATGATTCAATATTCATATATAGCCATATATACTCATTAAAATCAAATACCAACTCGCATCTCGCTAGTATTTTTATCCGGATTAATTTCCAATTAATACACATTTAATTCAATTAATCCCATAAATAAATATCATAAAAATACGGGGTATTACATCAATCCCTTTTTGAGCTAACACACAATCTGTTCGTGGACAACTCCCGACAACCCTCCTGAACTAAATTCACATACTAAAGGCCTTATATCCAAACAATCCGAAGGCCTACCTACCTATATCCTATCTAAGTCGTATACGCTTAATACTAAGTATATCCCTAGTGCCCAAGACCTTTCTCAACTCCCGACATTTGCTCGGTTTCGTGCGTGGGACGTCTCGCCGAAGCGAAATCCAAACAAGGAACCCTCCCGTTACACTACTACCTCGCGTTGTCGGTCATCAAGATATACAGGTCTAAGACACATGTTCGGGATCGAAAAGATCCTACTTATTTACATTACCAATCAAATAACTAAAGATTTACAAATCAAGTATTCACTTTTCATAAAGCCTTATATATATATATATATATACTCCACAACATATATATATCATTTTAGATAGCCTTCTTATCAAGGGATAACCCGAAGTGTAAATCCAACTTCGCATCCCAGTCTCCCTCGCATCGTTCAGAGGGGAGAACTGTATACAGTGCTTCTAATTGCACTTTAATAGCCATTAATCACTCTTCTACGTGATTCTCGGCTAAACCTTTCAACCAACAAAAATAAAAATAAAAATAAAGTAAAACAAAATAAAATAAAATCAACTAAAAGAAGCAAGAACAACATCTCTCCCCTTCCAACGTCGTCGAGCTTCACGCGTGGAGCGTCCTGCAAAAGCAGAATCCAAACAAGGAACCCCTCCTATACGCTACTACTCGACTTGTCGGTCGTGGAGATAAGGCATACCAATCACATCATACCCGACCACGTCAAGGACGGGTAAATCGGCTTCAAAGCACAAAGTACTACAATAAATTCCTATATGCTTACAAACAAGGAATTGAGCGAACCATCACTCGTAGAAAACTCAACGCTAGTAAAAATACTCTCAGCAGATTTTATCAAATCTATAGCCTAAGAAGAGCTTATAAAACAAATGAGCGCGTAACACCCGCATCTAATAACACGTAACTCAAGTACCTTCGAAATAAAACTTACCCTTAATAGCAGGCGGTGCTAACGAAGCTGGAGGAAATATAACCTCCTGAATTTGATAAACTCTCCCATACAGTAACTGTCCCTGCTGCATGGGAAAAACCGAATTAGGTACCTGAGGTGGGAACTGAACAAGCGGCTGTTGCGGAGCCCTAGCAACTGACCCCCAAACAATTGAGGACACTCCATCTTATAGTGACCCATCTCCCCTTATAGGAAGCACCGTCCCTTCATGTCCTCTCGACCTCGACCCCCTTTATTTCTAAACTGGGAAATGCCTTGGCCCAGATGGTCCTTACCTCCATGACCAACCCGACCCCCAAGTTGTGAAGCATCCTTACCGTGCCTAACGTTATTGCCACCCGCAATAAACCCTCCAAACGTTGTCTTTTAGACGAAGCCCCCCCCCCCCATCGAGGGTCCCTCTCTTTCTGCTTACTACCCGCAGATTGGGATGAGGGAAATGCTCCTCCTCAAATCCCATGTTCTCCAAGCTTTCCTGCTTGCCCCACGACAGTAGCTTTCTTGCTACCCGGTGTATATAACCAATGCTCATGGCAATGGGATGAGGCTACATTCATAACCTCACCAAAAGTTTGTAAAGCTGGATTACCCAGCAATTGTTACCGGATTCTCCAGTTTAGACCTCCCATAATCTTTGAGATCTTCCTATCTTCCGGAGTCACCTCATCCGGCACTAAAACTCGCCAACCGTGTAAACTCCTCTACATATTCCGCCACCGATCTCTCTCCTTGCACAACACCCTGGAGCTTCTTTCTCATCTCCCTATAAATTGCGGGAGGAACGTACTCACGATCAAACAAAGCCCGGGACTCTGTGATCGTCATTGTGTCTCTCTGCTCTGGTGTGGTTATTATCTCCCACCAGTATAACGTATATTCGACTAGCTTAAAAGTGGCAAGGACTTGTTTCTTCCCTTCGCTACATTCTATCATTCGAAGGTGGCGTTGCATGTCCCATTTCCATTTATTGACTTTAATAACATCCATGCCTCCCTCGAATTTCGGGGAATTTCCCTTTAGAAAGGACTCTCTAACCCCTTTCTCACTGAGTAAGCCCCGTGGGAGCTTAAACATTGCGGGCCCATTGTTGAGCCTGTGGCAAATTATTGGACCTCTGCAATCATGGCGGTGTTAACCGCTTGGGCTACTATGTTTGCTACATCCGCAGCATTAACGGTCCCTTATGGCGACGACGGAGAATCTACCCCCTCTTCTACAACCCTATTACGTCTCTCTGAGCGACCTCTCTAGGTGGCGTTCGAGATGAAGAAACAATAGAGTTAAAAATAATATTTGCAACTATCTATCTTGCAGAAGATCACAAACATAGACAACTACAAAGTCCTAACATTTGGCTCTATATCAAAGAACGCTACGGTAGAACGTGACAAATCCTCATAGATCCTAAAGACTCTAGAACCTGAGGCTCTGATACCATCTGTGACAACCCGCGATCCGAGATAAGGGGTGGCCAGCCCGATACTCAAACGTGACAGGAATCATGGATGGATATCATCCTCAGCATCAACAAAATAAACTAAGTATATGGGAAAACCACCCAATAAATCAGAAAACGGGTTGCCAAAATGTGTAAAATTTTAAATATGCAGTTAAGAAAACTAAATTTAAACAACCCAAATCTGATAAGCAAGTGGAATTCCACAAGAATATATATAATACAACTAAAACGAATCTACGCGTAAGGACCGAATAAGTTGTCGATCCACAGCAACATACAACAAGGTACAACAAATTTCGTATCTTAAGTAATACATTCATTAATCAAATATCAAAGTTTGGGCCACTCGCCCGAGTTACGACCCGATCATATCTAGAACACAAGGATGAGAGCGTCTAATACACTATCCTGTAATAACCCGCAAAAATTTTACAGCTCGTCGAAAGCAAAGGGATAGGAACATCAAAACGGGCGTCCTTGCAGTGGAGCACCTGAGCAGATACAATCATATATGCAACAAGGAAAGTAAACCGGTCAGGGCCGGGTTCTATATGATCACCAGAAGAAATAAAAATCATGATAAAATGACAATGACATGTTATCTACAAGACAATTTAACTAATTATGAAATGAAATGAAATGAAATGTCTACATAAAAGAAAGAAAAGTAAGTAATTTAAATTTAAAACCTTTTTCTCATTAATCCAATTACTTTATTCTGGTTACATTCCTCATTAGGAAGAAAACCACTTATTTTGTTTAAATCAAGAAGATATAATTTCCTTTCATTTATTAACTTCAATAGTTAATTATCTTTCCATTTCATCTTTCCATTCCTTAATAGGAATACCCTTTGTATCAAGTGCTCTTTATGGCACATATCCATCAAGTCCCACTTGATGCAGAAAAGTTATATTCATATACATATAACGATTCTAAGACCGCCCCTCCGAGTTTCCCCACTGGGCGCCCCCCTAAATGACCATCATCTTCCAGGGGCCTATCAAACAAGGCAGCCTAGGATCATAACGCAACGTCGGGAAGCAGCCATATGCCTGCGGGAAAGTTAGGACCACACCCAGAATCCCCTAACCAGCGCAGAAAAACATATAAAAACCCCGCATATGGCCTAGGACTATATCCACCCTGCATTCATTCGCCAGGGGGCATCACCAAGCACGCGAACTTCCCTTATGATGTCATTTAGAGAGGTGTGTTTAAGTAAATTAACATTTACCATTTAAATCTCATTTTCATTTTTCAAATACCATTTCAAATATCCATGTTTTTGGTTCTTCTTTATTTGAACCTATCATCATTAATCAACTGGGTTCGTAATATTTGAACCAATCCTCCTTAACACAGTTTGGGTTCATTTTAGTTGAACCTATCGTCTTTTAATAAACTTGGGCTCATTTTATGCGAACCTAATTCCCCTCAAATATTTTAATTAATATTCCTCAATATACCAGTCCCAACAAACTCTCCAAATGATCATTATGATCTACAATTCCCCAAAGTTCATATAATTTTTATAAGCCCTTAAGTCTCCAAACATGGGCCTACAACCCCTATCCTCCTATTAAGAAGTAATCAAAAGAGTGATGCCTAAACATCACTTTGGAACCCCCCCCCCCCCCCCTTTGGAACTTAACCCCAAGTGAAATCCATTCCACTCTAGGGTGACAACCAGACTCAACTAGGACTCTAAAGGCCAAAGTTTACTTCATTCAAGAAGGTTCCTAAGTCCCTATAAAAAGAAAAGATTTAAAAGCAAAAGTAATATTTTGGGAAGAAAACAGAGGACCGGTCGACCGGTCCCAAGACCGCGGTCGACCACGTCTCAAGTTTTTGCCTAAGAAGAAAAGCAGAAACCTCACTTCGGCAGGCCCGATCGACCGGTAAGGGGGGCGCGGTCGACTGCACCTCAACATTTATGCCTTTGAAAGAAAGCAATGTGCCCTCTCCCGAAGGCCCGGTCGACCGGTCTGAGAAACGCGGTCGACCGGTCATGACAGACCTAGACCAAAACTCTCTATTCCTTCGTCCAACAACCAAAGCCCATATCATTTAATGGAACTAATATACTACAAGTATGTCTAATTAGCATCCTTTACACTATTAATCATCCAAATCAATTTCCAAGGGTTAACACCCATAAATCCAACCAAAACCCTAAAATGATTAAACACAACAAATTCATAACTATCACAACTAATTACTCTCCTTAAATCATGTAATAGCAAGTAGATAACTTGCCTTGATGTAGAAAAATCAGATTTGAGGAAGATGCAAGCAAGATCCAAGCTCCAATCTCTCTTTTCTCCAAAGTTCTCTTAATTCTCCTTTCTCTCTCTCTAGGGCTCAATTTGAAAAAGAAATGGAAGAAAAGAAATGGGGTTGGGGGACTTAAAACGTGGCTTAAGTCTAAAAAGCCGAACTTTAATGACTAATACGCGATATAATAAATCGCAACTACACATTTAAGCTATAACCAGTCAAAAGTGCTCGAAATGCCAAAATACAATATGGCACTTATTTTGACTGTCTCGCACCTACCGGGACTAACTACACCCTCCAAATTGTCATTTGAAAATTTATAACTCATTTTACTTCCGGTTTCATATTAAACCAAAATGTCATTTAATTCTTATGATACAATAAATCACAACATGGATATTTTTACCTACTCATCAGGTAATCATACAACATTTCAGTAAATATTAACCTTTTTCATATTAAATTAATATTTACTCAACATCCATCATTTTATAATTAATTACTACACATAGTAAATAAATATAAAATAGGCTATCAAAAGTGAGGGTTGTTACAGTCAACAAGGTTGTCAATTGGGTGGCGAAAGGTATGTGTGCAAAATCTATTCCTTTGGATTGTCTCTGAAATTCGCCTCCTCATTTGAACACCTTATTGTATTCTGACTAATAATATTAATATCAATGTTTTTATTTTGTGAAAAAAAAATACAATTAGCACAAATTTACAACCTAGGATAAGCCACTATAATTCAATTTCAAGATACATAGTACATATATTCATATAATTGTCTAAATATATGTAGATTAATTTAATGCTTTTAAAGCATTACTCAACCACTCAAAACACACGTTTGTTATTTTTAAATAATCTAACAACCCATCATGTGATGTTTTCCTTATGAGAGTTGAAATTTACTTTTGGAACACCAACTAATAACCTTCAATTCATTTTTATTTTCAGTAATAACAAAAATCCAAATTACTTTTCCTTGGAAATAGTTTATATATATATACAAAATAACAACCAATTTAAATTTCATTTTGTTTATTATCGATATGTGGTTGGGTGATTTAAGGAAATCAAATATTAGATATATTCATATTTTTGAAATTGCAAACAATAATAAAAATAAGGGTTAATTGTACTTGCCTCCAAACTTTACCCCTTTTCATTTCACCATCCGAACATTTGTTTTCTATATTTCACCCCTTTAACTTTTGAAATGGCTTTAAGTAACCCCAACCATCGTTGACTTTTTGGATGGAAAAGTAGGTATGTGCGATGGACATGAGGGCATTCTGGGGTATATTTGAATAAGTTAAAGTTAAAATAGTAATTCTTCGAAACACAAATTATATCCCATTACCTCCTCTCTCGCTCGGCTCACTCACCCTCAACCAAAAATGGTGATACAATATGTACTAATAAATAACAGCATATGGAATCCTCCGACGCATCAGGTAAATTATGATGGTGCTTTCTCAACCAAAAATGGTAAAGCGGAAGTTGTAAGGTTGTTCCCTAATTCTGGAGGGAAGTTATTTTTTGGTTTTACGAGTTCCATACCGGCTCCGACGACTTTGTGCACAGAAGTTGAATCTATTCACCTTGCTTGTTTCTCCATTCTTGATTTGAACCTTAGTAATGTTATGATAGAGTGCGATTGTAAATTTGACATTAACTTATTCTCTTTACAATTAGAGTAATTATGGGACGTGGATAATTTGATTAGACTTTTAGCGTTAAATTGTAATATTATTTTTTCCTTTAGTTCAGAGAGTTGTCAATAAGGTTGTCAATTGGGTGGCGAAAACTATGTGTGCAAAATCTCTTCTTTTGGATTGTCTCTTAAATTCGTCTCCTCATTTGAATACCTTGTTGTATTCTAACTATTAAGATTAATATCAATGTTTTTATTTTGTGAAAAAAACACACAATTAGCACAAATTTACAGCCTAGGGTGAGCCATTATAATTCAATTTCAAGATACATAGTACTTATATTCATATAATTTTCTAAATATATGTATATTAATTTATTACTTTTTAAAGCAATACTCTACCACTCAAAACACACATTTGTTATTTTTAAATCATCTAACAACCCATCATGTGATGCTTTCCTTATGATAGCAGAAATCTACTTTTCGAACACCAACTAATAACCTATAATTCATATTTTATTTTCAATAATAATAAAATTCCAAATCATTTTTCCTTGGATATATATATATATATATATTATTGTTTGCAATTTCAATAATGTGACGATATCTAATATTTGATTTCCTTAAATCACCCAAGAAATCACCCAAGCATATATTGATAATAAAAAAAAATTAATTTAATTTGGTTGTCATTTTATGAACACACACACACACACACACACACACACACATATATATATATATATATATATATATATATATATATATATATATATATATATATTGTAACACCTCGTAATTTCTGGGTAATTATTTTAATCAACTAATTCGGTAATTAGTGATCCTTAGTTAAAGGAAATTAATTAATGGGAATAATTAAAAGTGAATATATTTAATAAAGTTAACGAGTGAGGAGTTAATTTTAGAAATATAATTCGGAGGGTGATTTTAAGTGCGCGGTTGAGTCCGGTAGGGTCGAAATAGTAAAAAGAAGTGGGTACTTAAACATATTGAGTATTGGGGTCCAATTACACATGTGTGAACTTAAGAAAGAGAGTTTGGATCATTTTAATTAGGGTCCATAGGCCCACAATGTGAATAGTATTTTAACCCTAAGGTGTGTAAGGGGTTAGGCATCATTAAGTCATAATAGAAGACTAAAGGGAGAAAATAGAGGGAAATCCAAAGGAAAAGTATTTGGGGATCTTGAAGAGCCAATTGCAATTCAACTTCATCTTTCAAAGCCCTAAATCTTATTATTTAAGGCAAGTGATTTAAATTTTGAGTATTAAATTGTATATTGTTATTCATATCATAAGAGGTGGAATCCAATTGAAATTCTATGGTTAGTTCTTGCATAAATTGGGGTTTTCTCTTTATAAGGATTATAAAATCTGTAGATGATTTGATAAATAATGCATTTCATGATTGAGGATATGAATATTTCTGAGATTTTTAGGGCTAGAATTGTTGTAATGGAGAATGGGACTTAGGATGAACTTGGGGAATATTTTCGCAGAAACCTGTTCAAAACAGGGGTTTTAAATTCATCAATGGCGGACTTGGTTTATGAAGAAAGAGGAGGAATTATCATAGTCGTTCAAATGACATGACAATTCATTCGAATGAGATCCACTGTCGTTCTAACGACAGGGATCTTCGTTCGAACGACCTCTGATGGTTGCCAGAATTCTGAGATCCCCAGGTTCATACCTGCTGTGTTGGAAATTATAATTTTAGCCCAACTGAAATTGTAAAATTTAATATTGGATTAGGGTTAATTTGGGAATACTTAACCTTGACATTTATTTGATTAAATTTCATAATATTTGAGATGAGGGTTCATGATTTAGCATGTTATGGTCTTAATGTTTAAAGTGATTAAACTTGATTGTAGAAAATTAAAGGGTGGAATAGAAACACTTGACTTCGGGCCAAGTGATGGGGAGTCCAGTTTTACTTAAAAAGGAGTCACATTAAGATAAGGGAAATTAATGTGTAGATAATAACAATAAGGAAGTCGGGGCGTAGACTTAAATATTTTAGGCTTGGCTATGGGCATAATATTCCAATAGCCTGGATTTCTATATGTGTCAGGGTGTAGTACATATATTAGTTATATATATATTTGTGTGAATTATTTGTATAGTAAATCTATACTAATGAATGCTATCATAGGAGGTTGCGCGATGTGGGTGAATCCCCTGGCTTGAGGAGCAGGGCGGGTATAGTCCCCAGGTCATGGCTACCTCCACAACGATTGTATGTTTTGTTCTGAAACAGGGAGCTAACCGTATCAGGGTTTCGGCTGGATGATAATATCCGGTTATGATAGCATCTAGCGAATACCCGATGAGTGACTACTCCGGGGAATAGTATTTACATATCTACGGCGTATACGTGTGAATGTTGTAGTATGATTTCATATATATGGTATAAGTATATACGAGTCAGTACATAATGGTAATCGGTTTAGTTATATAGCTTTTAAAATGGTTATATGGTATTAAATAGTAAAAGATTCTTTTTATAGGTTAATGTGTATAATAAGTTAATAAGTAAAATACTATACTCATTTGGGGTGTATTAGTGGGGTAATTAGTATAGTATTTGGGAAAGACTAGTTAGGAGGAAAGTGGCTAGGGACATTAGGTTTAATCCGTTAGGCGTGCACATTAGTTGAGGGGTGAGGTGAACTCAAAGAAGTGCGCGACACTAATTTAAATATGAAGAACATTTATATATTTACTTCTTGCATATAAATTCACTTGCTAAATATTTTCAAATGTTTTGGGTTATAACCCTTGCTATAAAATCTTTTCAAAAACTTTTTAGGTGTCCTCCCACAAAGACGCCACGCTTGACTACTTCTTACAGGGTATGTGGCTGCCGCTATGTGGAGTGCTGTGGTTTCTTTGATATAGTCGCTTATCTCACTCCATCTTAGATAGGGATTGATAGACAGGGTTTTGCCACGGTGTCGCATTACCGATGCCGGTCGTTTTATTTTATTTGGTTCACCAACTCTATACAAAAACCTAAACTATGACTACACTCTTTTAAGGGAGTATAGTGGTCCGTCCGGGTATCGAATCCACAAAGACAAGATGCTAGAATTTAATTGGTTTAATATTCCTAAAATAAAAGTGTGAAAGATAATTTCTAACAAAAAGACAAATATACAAAAGGAAAAGATTAAACTAGGCGAGTGTATTTAAACTAAATTAACAAAGAGAATAAAAACTATACGTTACGTCGAATATCCCTCACCCCAAGTTAGTTAGTATAAAATGGTTATATGGGTCGATGAGTTATTAAGATTACATCTCGTTTCATCAATTAATTAAATCAAAAGTTGTCACACCCCTAAATTCGCATAAAAGACTAATAAGATTTTGGAGTCAACAAATACCCCGAAAATTACACACGCAAGGTCATAAATACGGGGCATACATGATATACCCCGTTAAATTTTCTAGGGGTAATAACTAGGACAACACACTCGAAATAAATACGTAAAATTCATCACCAAAGCAAAGCAACACGTCAACCCTAGGTGAGTTCAATCCGACACACCCCAATTTAAATTAGCCCCTAAGCATATTAAACGACATTAAATAAATTAACTAATTAATTAAAGTAACTAATTAAATCTAACAACTAAAATTATCTAGGTATGGAAATAAATGGACAAAGATAAGAAAAGAAGGCAAAAGTGATAATGAATATTAAACTTACATTAATGGAGGAATTACACAAAGTGGTAGGAGAGGGGAGAGATCTAACAATGAAAACCTCCAAAATTAACTAACCCTAGGTCTCCAACTAAAAAAAGAGAGAAAAAAACTAAGTCCTAAATTAATGCCCTTTACAAAATAAACAAAGTTCCCTTTTATACTAAGTTGCAAAAAATAAAGAAAAGAAAAGATAAAAGAAAAGAAAAAGATTTAAGTTACAATTAAAATAAAAGAAAAATAAATAGAAAAAGGGAAATGGGAAGTAACAGGTCTTGCACAAAACAGGGTACCAGTCGACCGGGGTTGGTGACCGGTCGAACGCGAAAATGGGGGAGGCACACTGTCTAAACCCCACGGCAAAAATCCAATTCCTGGTCGACCGTGAGTTCGTCACCGGTCTACCAGTAGATGTCAAAAATGTCCACATCGCAACACAGCAACAACATCCATGGCAAAGCCAAAAACCCACATATGGGTATAGCCGAGACCTGCAACAGAAATTGCCCATCTCCCATGGTAGCCCAAGTCGCCAAATCCCAACTGCGAATATGTGCCCAAACCGAGACCAAAATGAAAACTCCGTGTAAAAATGGCAAAACCCACTTCCAAGCTCTAAAACCTCCATAGCCATTAATGGCCAAAGCTCAAGCTCCAATTTTTATATGTCCAAGACCCATTTGCGTACGTGGTCCAATATTGTACTCCAATTTTGGACCAAAGTCCCGAATTTCGAACGAACACAAAACCCGAGCAAAACCCCAGAAAATCCCAAATCGCCATAGCCATTTGCTACAAAAAATATTTTGGGGACATATATGAAATTATAGGATTTGTTAATGAAAGAGAAAAGGGACATGGATGTAATTAATAAAATTGTTAATGAATTTCTTATAATTCTTTCCGATTAAAGGTCAGTGTTTCCTTTGTTCGGACTCCGATTCCCGTACCATTCACGACCACGCAAAGTTTGGCCCGTTGTCTACAACTTTCGTGAAGACTTGGGGGCAAAAATCCCGAAATATAAAATTATAAAAATGCCCCTGAACGTGCAAATCGCGACGAAACTTTATCGGAATGCGCCCAAACTTCATACTAAGCACTTTAATACCTATAAAAGCTAAATTATACCTCAAATAATATTTTGGCATATAAAACGGAGGTTTTCTGATTAACGAGCATAATTATAAGCATTAAAGTATCCGAGGGGGCTAGAATGCCTATGTTTAAGGGTATAAATATGCAAGATTCCATACGAATCAGGATCATTTCAGTTGTACTTTTGGATTTGTATCTCTATATTCGGACTTGGCATGTATCAGTGGTCTTTTATTTTCGCATGTGTGGATGGCTTGTAGTCGATATTGTTTGACAGACTATTGGACTTACTTTGGGGCATGTTTTAGTTTTATTCTCGTAATGGATTGATTGTTCTATTATATAATCTTGGTGGGATTAATAAAGATAATTTTTGACATCAGTTTAATGAAAGACTAGGTGGCTAGTAATTAAAAAAAATCAGTAGTGATGCTAAGTATGAACCAGATGAGATTCCTCTTTAATTTGGTATAGGACTTATCACCTGGTATTTTATTGAGCGGGGTGTCACTGATGGTATCAGAACGCCAGGTTCTAGTGTCCTTAGGATTTGTGTAGCTTTTCATATTTCAACGTAGCGTTCTTTGATTTAAAGCCTTATTATATGATTGTTGTATTCCTTCACGTATGCGATTTATTTTCTCCTGCTATAGGGTATAGTTCATGTGATTCATATACGGTTTCGATCGAATGTGGTAGATCAAACATTATAAAACAACAAACATGGGACGTTAGAAGGATTGCATGAGAGAGGACTCAACAAAAGCCACGGGGTATTATAAAAATAGTGACGTGATAGGAGTCACCATGAAAATTGTTCGAATAATTGAAGTTGGAGAAACCGCTGGGGTGAAGTAGTTGCCCCAAGAACCGTTGGGTAGGACAATGGTGCAAAGTTAAAACCCCAAGCGTAGACGACAAGGGGTGAGGGTCGAAGAAAATTTTATTTTGAACCATCCGCTAGGATTCGAGGGGGGTGCGGAAGAGTGATTTACTAGTGGGTAGGGAACATATAATTGGGATGACATGTGGGGGGGAGTGTAGTGTCACTCAAGTCAAAATTTTGAGCAAGGAAGTTTGATTTTAGAAGCACTATGGCGTGATGGGATCCAATCACAACATTCATGGGAGATACTATGAATAACGAGGAATTGGGGGTGCAGATTTTTTAAGAAATCTCTTACTAGTGGTTAAATAGAGAGGCAATGAAAATTTTAGAAATTTTCTGAAAAAGGTTGGACAGTGGCCGGATGGGAAGGAAAGTTGACGAAATTCACAAACTTAGTATCCAATGAGATTGGTACAAAGAATCAAGTAGGGTTGGTAAGTTGATATTAGACCCGGTGGGTAGAGTGTACAAGCATGGATATGAGATCTGGCTAGGATGGTTGGTGTCGTTGTCATCAAAGTTGTACAATTAAAATTGGTATCTATGCTCTCTCGATAGGGGAGCTAAAAGTGTTGGAAAAATCTATCGAAGTGTAAGTTTAAATTTTTAGTGCTAGTAAGGTTCCAAGGAAAGAAATAACCAGTAGGGGTCCCAGACTAATGATTAAGGTCCATGAAACCTATATCGAGTAACGATGAGTTTTAGTTAGAGCCATTAAGGCCAGCAACCAGTTATTGGGCCAGAAGATCCAAAGGGACATTTGGGTCGACAATTAGGATCAAGATTTCCAGGTCCATAAAAAGGGCAACCCTGACATGGCCAGTGGGACCAAAGAAAGGGGGGATGACATAGAGAGGTGTCATATGTTTAAAAGATTAGAAACACATGGGTGAATTTTCTCCGCAGCGAGTCAGGGGACATGAGCTAGATGCCTAGTAAGAGCATCTGTTGGAGAAGTTTTTGGTTTCATTAGGAAACTACAAGTATTATTGTGAGATGATTGGGGTACGTTTTATGTGATGCAAGCAAGTCACCATAATATATTGATATTAGATTCGTGTGAGAATTGGATTTAATGAAAGTATCGTTAATGTCACTAGTACGTGTATTTTTTTTTCATAGAATAATGGGGTACTCTTCGGTTCCACCTAAAAGGAATGAGTGGGGTACATTGAGACGATGTATTTCTTGGGGACTAGCTCCTTTAAGAGCTGATAATTAAGGTATGGTTTTATCTCGGATACGAATGAGATCGCAATGGGGGAGGTGATCATAGCAAGGATATCGTGCTCGTTATTTCAAGTACCGAATATATATCCTCTTGAGATGTCTCACCTGGATGAGGGTTGAGAAATATCATAGAGAAAATATTGTGTGGAGTAAGATTAATAGAGTGTAGTTGTCTAGTTATGTTGAATCCCGATGCATAGGATTTTTATTGAGGAGATTCAAGGGATGTAGGGTTACAGTGGAGCGGAGAGATTTAGCTTGTTATTAATGTTTAGCGCTGAGGGCTTAGTGATAGTACGAGCGCAGTAGTTTATAACTCCTTTAAGGATGCGGGAGTCCATGATATACTTATGAGTATAGGGGCAATGTTTGAGAGTCCAAGGGATATGCTTTGGGTTCTGTGGAAATCAAGGACCGACGATGCTGAGGAATAACGCATTCGGAAAAGTCTTTTGGGCTTTACTAGGAAGTGTAATACGCATAAGCCTTAATAAAATGTCAAAAGCGTGAAGACGTCTTTGGATTTTAGGTCATTGGATGTAATGATAATTAGAAAAAAAGTGGATAAAATAAGTTGAGTGGAAAGCCACTAAGTGATAAGTCTAATGGGGCCTGAAGGTGTTGCGAACGAAACAATATGAAGCTTTGGCACCACAAGTTGCTAGGTTGTGCATATGGTTATGTGTTGTATGGGAATTATTTTAGACACTTTTGCCATCACAAGGGCCCTTAGGTATGGGACTAAGGGAGTATTTAGGGGATCTCACATCGATAATAAAGGTGGGGTGATATCGGGGAGAATCGAATGATAATGAGCAAGTCATTGGAAATATTTGGAGGATATAGCCACGCCGATAATGCGGGAGCCGAAATTGAGAGAAATATAGTTAAGTAAATGATGACCAAAGGTTTTTGCACTTAGGCTCGAGTTATAGGGTGTATGGGCATCCTGGGAGGAGCTAGAACCTCTACGATGCAAATACTTAGTATATTCAGGGACAAAATGCAAAGGCAATAATTTTGAGAATATTCTGGAGGAATGGGAACAAGAGGTTCCTCGAATTATGGAATAATTAAACACGGATATGTTTAGAAGTGATAGTGGGTGCGTCACAACCTATGGTGTGCTATCACTAGGATTCATGAGTGCTACGAATATTAGTGGATGTGTTTGCTGAAATAACCATAATTTAGATATCTATGTATCGTGGGATAGTGGGGATTCCTTGGTGTTAACCATGTGAGGGTGGGGGTCACACTAAGAGGATAGTTGCATAATACGAGAGAATTCTACTTACGAGGGTTATGGGAGTAGTGTGGATGTCTTCCAAGTTTCAATGGTGTAGGTATAGTTTGGGGTTATAATGGATAGCTATGGTAAGACTGGGTATTCGCGGTACCATGGTATGGATTATCATTGCTAGGTTTCACCTGAGATAGGGTTTAGCGTATATATTCGGTAATGTATCTTAAAATGCGTTTCATGGTAATGTACTAATATTGTTAAATTGAAATCCCAGGGAGTAGGGACATTTCTGATGTGATTCAGGGTGGTTGGACTTATTGTCAAGCGAGAAGATATAGCTCGGGTTTTACTTTTGCATAAGGAAAACTAGGGGTAGTAAGGGCACGGTAGTAAGTGTTGTCTTTTTACATAAGTATATATGTATAATTTTACGCGAGAAAGGAGTATTGGTAATGTTATTGTCGTGGGATTAAAGTTATATTACAGTTTAAGTGTTGCTAAAAGTCGGTTTTCGTTTCGTGCGGTTAAGCACCGGTACGGGTGTATGGACGCCCTGGTTAACTAATCAATTATTACAAATAATTCGCGATTAGAAGTGGGAAACATGGGTGTAGGCGACTTGCGAGGTAGTCGATACTGGAAGTACTAGGCTTATCCGAATTTCGAGGATGGAATTCCGTTGTAAGGGGGGAAGTATGTAACACCTCATAATTTTTGGGTAATTATTTTAATCAACTAATTCGATAATTAGTGATCCTTAATTAATGGGAATAATTAAAAGTGAATATATTTAATAAAGTTATCGAGTGAGGAGTTAATTTTAGAAATATAATCCGTTGGGCAATTTTAAGTGCGCAGTTGAGTCCAGTACGGTCGAAATAGGAAAAAAGAAGTGGGTACTTACACATATTGGGTATTGGGGTCCAATTACACACGTGTGAACTTAAGAAAGAGAGTTTGGGTCATTTTAATTAGGGCCCATAGGCCCAAAACATTAATAGTGTTTTAACCCTAAGGTGTGAAAGGGGTTAGGCATCAATAAGTCATAATAGAAGACTAAAGGGAGAAAAGAGAGGGAAATCCAAAGGAAAAGTGAATTTGGGGATCTTGAAGAGCCAATTGCAATTCAACTTCATCTTTCAAAGCCCTAAATCTTATTAATTAAGGCAAGTGATTTAAATTTTGAGTATTAAATTGTATCTTGTTATTCATATCATAGGAGCTGGAATCCAATTGAAATTCTAGGGTTAGTTCTTGCATAAATTGGGATTTTCTCTTTACAAGGATTATAAATCTGTAGATGATTTGATAAATAATGCATTTGATGATTGAGGATCTGAACATTTGTGAGATTTTTAGGGCTAGAATTGTTGTAATGGAGAATGGGACTTAGGATGAACTTGGGGAATATTTCTGCAAAAACCTGTTCAAAACAAGGGGTTTAAATTCATCAATGGCGGACTTGGTTTATGCAGAAGGGAGAAAGAGGAGGAATTATCATGTTTGTTCGAACGACACGATAATTCGTTCGAACGACCTCAGATGGTTGCCAGAATTTTGAGATCCCCTGGTTCATACCTGCTGTGTTGGAAATTGTAATTTTAGCCCAAATGAAATTGTGAAATTTAATATTGGATTAGGGTTAGTTTGGGAATACTTAACCTTGGCATTTATTTGACTAAATTTCATAATATTTGAGAAGAGGGTTCATGATTTAGCATGTTATGGTCCTAGCGTTTAAAGTGATTAAACGTGATTGTAGAAAATTAAAGGGTGGAATATAAACACTTAACTTCGGGCAAAGTGATGGGAAGTTCGATTTTACTTAAAAAGGAGTTACATTAAGATAAGGAAAATTAATGTGTAAATAATAACAATAAGGAAGTAGGGGCGTAGACTTAAATATTTTAGGCTTAGGTATGGGCATAATACTCCAATAGCCTAGATTTCTATATATGTCAGTATGTAGAACATATATAAGTTATATATATATTTGTGTGAATTATCTTTATTGTAAAGATATACCAATGAATGATATCATAGGAGGTTGCGCGATGTGTCTGAATCCCCTGGCTTGAGGAGCAGGGCGAGTATAGTCCCCAGGTCATAGCGTTCGGTTCAGGAGTGCGATGAATGGTGTCTGATTCGATCTCACTACCGTGGGAAAATATGGCTGCCTCTACAACGATTGTATGTTTTGTTTTGAAATGGGGAGCTAACCGTATCAAGGTTTCGGGTGGATGAGAATACCCGGCTATGATAGCATCTTGCGAATACCCGATGAGTGACTACTCAGGGGAATAGTATTTACATATCTACGACATATACATGTGAATGTTGTAGTATGATTTCGATACGGGTTAGTACATAATGTTAAGCGTGTTAATTATATAGATTGTGAAATGGTTATATGGTATTAAATGGGAAAAGGGTCTTTTAATAAGTTAATGTGTATAATAACTTAATAAGTAAAATAATATACTCGCTTGGGGTGTATTAGTGGGGTAATTAGTATAGTATTTGGTAAAGACTGGTTACGAGGGAAGTGGCTAGGGACTTTAGGTTTAATCCATTAGGTGTGCACATTAGTTGAGGGGTGAGGTGAACTCAAGGGAGTGCGCGACACTAATTTAAATATGAAGAGCATTTACATATTTACTTCTTGCATTTAAATTCACTTGCTAAATATTTTCAAATGTTTTGGGTTTTAACCTTTGCTATAAAATCTTTTCAAAAACCTTTTAGGTGTCCTCCCACAAGGGCGCCAGACTTGACTCCTTCCTACAGGGTACGTGGTTGCAGCTATGTTGAGTGTTGTGGTTTCTTTGATGTAGTCGCTTATCTCATTCCATCTTAGATGGGGATCATTTCAGTTCTACTTTTGGATTTCTATCTCTATATTCAGACTTGGAATGTATCAATACTCTTTTTTTCGCATGTGTGGATGTCTTGTAGTCGACGTTGTTCGACAGATTATTGGACTTACTTTGGGAAATGCTTTAGTTTTATTCTCGTAATGGATTTGTTGTTTTTCTATTATATAATTTTGGTGGGATTAATAAAGATAATGTTTGACATCATCTTAATGAAAGACTAGGTGGTTAGTAATTAAAAAGTTTTTCAACAGTAATGCTAAGAATGAACCAGATGAGATTCCTATTTAATTTAGTATAGGACTGATCACCCGGTATTTTATTGAGCGGGGTTTCACATATATGTTCACAAAATAATAATCAATTTAAATTTCATTTTGTTTACTATCAATATGTGCTTGGGTGATTTAAGGAAATCAAATATTAGATGTATTCACATTATTAAAATTGCAAACAATAATAAAAATAAGGGTTGATTACACTTACCTCCAAGCTTTACCCCCTTTGATTTCACCATCCGAACATTTTTTTTCTACATTTCACCCCCTTAACTTTTGAAATGGCTTAAAGTAACCCCCTACCATTAGCACCGTTAACTTTTTGGATGGAAAAGTAGGTTTGTGCCTTGCACATGAGGTCATTCACGAGTATATTTGAATAAGTTAAAGGTTAAAATGATAATTTTCCAAAACCCTAATTATATCTCATTACCGCCTCTCTCACTCGGCTCACTCACCCTCAACTCCATTCTCCACCAGCAACACCCTCACCGCCACCACCTTGACAACTCTACGCCACCACTGAACCTAACCTCCTGCTCCACATCCGGTCACAATCTCTGGCCAAAAAGAGCTAAAAAAATCAACCTCCGGTCAAAATAATCAAAAACCCACAACATCTAGTAAAAAACAACCCAAAAAATCCACAACCTGCGGCCACCTCTCTCAGCTCTCTTTTTCCTTTACATTGTCCGACCAAAAAAAACGCACAATACCCGGCAAAAAAAAAAATGGTTCTTTCTCCATATCTCTCCTCTTCACTTTATTCTTCTTGTATTGAAGATTTTAATATTTTTTATAATTTCTTTAATATTATTGCTTAAATTACATAGTTTTTTTTTGGGGAATTTATTTTCGTTTTTAAATTCCATTTTTCAAAAGAAAAAAAACAATTTTTATTAAGTTAATACATTCAATTTTTTTCAATTTTTTAAATGCTTTTCTACTTTTTTCAATGTTATTTTAATTCTAAATTCATATTTTTTTCATGGATTTCTTATGAACTTTTGATTAATTTTTAATGTTTCCCAATAATTTTAAGAATTCATAATATTTTTAGTCATATATATAATAAATATTGTTTTGTCTTTTCAAAATATTTTTTTTTTATATTTTTCAATTTATTTTATATATTATTTTCAATATTTTCCTATGATTTTTCAAATATATCATATTTTCCTATTTTTTTTAATTTATATTATTTTTTTCGTATATTATAAATGTTTTTTGTTATTCCCATATTTTTTAGAAGCTTGTTTTATATTTCCATTTTAATATTATTTATTATAATGTTGATTTTTGAAATACTATTTAATTTTAAGAATTAAAATTATTTTCATAATTTCCTAATATTTTATATATTTGTTTAAAAGTTTTTCCATATTTGATTTTTTTAGTATTTATGTAATTTTTAAATGTTTTTACTGTGATTCTGATTTTTAAAAAAAAATATATATGTTAGGAAGAAAATACTCTCAAATGCCACCAAGTGCATGACCCATCCCTAATTTTCCTTCCAAAAATTTAACAGTGTTAACGGTGGAGGTTACTTGAAGTTGTTTCAAAAGTTAAGGGGGTTACGATTAGAAAATAAAAGTTCGGGTGGTGAAGTGAAAGGAGGGTAAAGTTTTCGGGGGGGGGGGGGGGGGGGGGGGAGTGTAATTAATTCTGAAAATTTACACACCAAACTTAGTGAGCATACAAAGAAGATTGATATCGAGCCTTGTGTTTCACACAATTTTTTAAAAATAGATTCGTCCCTCTATCAGTGCAGTGTCTAAGGTTTAATGGATGTTTGTCTTCTAAGACACAACAATATTTAGATCTTTATAGAAGTGACATTACAATCTAAAACGCTCTAATAAATCTAAATTTTATGTTGTACTCTATCATGAATTGACTTAAAAAGCACGAAAAAATGACAAAGATTCGACTCATAAAAATTATTTTTTAGAATGATTTAAAGGTGGTATGTTTATAGAAAGACATACATCCTTTCCAAATAGACAGATCGTTTCGCGAAGAGTCCGATTATTCCTACTCTATAACATCCTTCCTCCACTCCATTTTTTTTGTTAAAAGACCCTACTACCCTTAAAATCCATTGACTTTCTTTCACTCATCCAAAACTCACTAACCTTACTTGTCTCTCACTTTACCTCTTCTAATCCAAAAAGAAGAGAAAACCCACCTTTTCATCTTCTTCTCTTGGATTCTTTAATATTCAAAGATGGTTCTAACACATGGTGAGACTTATGATTGAGAAGTAAATACTGAACTTACACCTGAAGACTTTAATGAGTTAAATGATATTATTCATTTCACTAGCACAAGAAAGATTGTTGAAATCAAGGAGTTGTACAAATCTTCTAGATGCTACATGATTCAGGTAGTGTTTTATCCAAATTTATTTTTCCCATTTTTTTAGCATTTAATTTATTTAAGAATATTAGTTTCTTTTTTGTTATCGATTCCATTTTTTAGGTTTTTTTAGAAGAAAAAAATTATCATTTTTAGTTGTCTTTTTATTTCTTTTATAGAAAAAATGATAAAGACCACAAAAATAATTAGTTGAAATAATTCACAGAAGAAAACATTGATAAGAATGTTATTTGAATTTATTAGTTAGTTCAATTTTATTTTGATGTTATGCGCATGTGATGAAACTGTAGCAAGCTATCTTGATGTGTTAGTTGAGACATTTTCTAGTTGAGACGATCTTCTTAACTATGGTTGTAATGTTGTGATAAGTCATGGATATGCTATAATAATTAAAAGAATAAAAAATGGATCGTTATGTTGTTATTGGTTGATATGGGATGAAAATATAACACTTGTGTTCCAATGGATCAGTGAAAGAGGGACACATCATCACGACTTATAAATTGTCGCTTTAAGATTTGGGGAAAAAAAGGATGGAAATTGAAAATTGGAGATAAAATATGTACCCCACAATTATCAATCATCAAGTGATATGTCTGGACACTACTCATGTCGTCGTTTTTCAGATGAAAATATGTTGCGTATTAAAAAGATAAGCTTTGTTAGTATACCAACAAGACAAATTCTTACTTGAGTACGATAAAAACATCCAAAGCTTCAAGCAATAACAAAGACTATCTACAATGAAAAGGGTAAGATCACAAAAAGAAATTTTAGCGAATCATACGATATTCCAAGTATTATTTGAATAATTTTCTCAAGGTGATTTTATTTTTGATTTCAAGCAGAATGAAGATGGTCATTTGAATCTTTTATTTTTTTTCCATCCATCTTGAATTGAATTAAGCATGAGTTAATTCAATGTCTTTGCGACAGATTTTACGTACAAGACAAATAAATATAAGATGCCATTGCTGAATATAGTTGGAGTTCTGAGCTTCAGTACTTCATTTGCTACTTGTTTTGACTTTATGCAAAAAAGAAAAAAGCAGGAGACCATGAGTGCCCATTGAAAAAGTTTCAAAATATTTTGGGTGGTGATAGGCATCATTTGGTGGTTGTAACAAATAGATAACCAACATTAGTGAATGCTATAAAAGTTATTTTTCCAAGTACCGAACATCTTTTATGCCTATGGCTTATTGAGAAAAATATTCTCTCAAAATGTAAGGTGAAATTTGAAAAAGAAAAAGATTGGGATTTTTTTTTTGAGTTGGACTAATTTGATAGAATCTCAGGATTAATCAACATTTAATGAAGATCAAAAAGTTTTTTTGGTTTAATATTAGGAGAAGGATTTTATCCTAAATTGCATAATAAGTACTTGGGTTCCTTTCAAAGAACGATTTGTAAATGTGTGGATTGAAAAATATGAACATTTTGGAAATCGGGAACTTCAAGGAGTGAAGGTTCACATTCGGTGATCAAGAAATTTCTTTGATCGACATTTTTGTTGAGGTGAAGGAAATTTTTTGTCTTTCTATTGATAATCAATAAAGGAAAATTAAAACATAACTTGCTAGTGAAAAACTTTGTGTTCCACACAAAATTTGCCACACTTTTTTAATGGAGCTTGTTACTAATGTTTCCATGTTTGGACTTACGAAGCTTTTCAGGAAATATAAGTTGGCTACATCCAAATCATTATTGGGTGCATGAACAAGTATATTTTCAAAGACTATGGGTTTACCTTGTCCACACATGATGAGATCTAGGAAAGTGAAAATGTTGCGATTTGATGATATACATCCATAATGGAAAATCGATGAAAGATCTTTTACTGGTAATAATATAATATGGTTAGTCATGACAATGCAATTACCCTTCTTGTTTGTCTCAATTTTGAGACTTTATGTTTTACAACTTTTTTTGTGTGTACTTTAGATATATTATCTTTTATTATCCTTTTAAATTTATTTGAAAAAAAAAATTATATTCATAAATATTTCTATAATCAGTTTTTTTTATACGCTAATATTCATATATTTCTATATATGTCTTTTGTATTTTAAAACATTTTTTTTATGGGTGAAAAACATTAATTAAACTTAATATTATATTTAATTAATATCGGAACCCTAAATTAATTAGCACACACTCTCTCTCTCTTAAGCTGTCATAAACCCTAATTAGGGTTGCATGGAAACCTCTTCATCCCCTACACCAATTACTCCTAATTCCAAATCTCCTAATCCCACTAATCCCTGGCAAAAGTCATTCATAGATGTTTTTAAAGGATCATCATCGTCTTATGCAATCAAAATCAAGCCTTTATCCAAATATAAAGGGGAACCTGCAGTTATATTTTCGGATCATGAAGTTAATTAGTTAGCTTCTCCTTACAAATATGTGATTGTTGGTAAGTTCTCACATACGAAACCTCCTATAGATTTCATTAGAATTTTTTTTGAATCATTTGGTCTTAAAACAGCGTTCAATATAGGCTTGATTGATCAGAATTATATTCTCATTAGAGTTAATTATGAAGATGACTTTATGAGATTATGGATGAAGGAACAATGGTATATAGGCAAGAGTCCTATGAGAACTTTTAAATGGAGCCCACAATTCAGACCTGATCAAGAAAGTCCAATTGTCCCTGTGTGGATAAATTTACCTCATCTCCCAGTCCATCTTTTTGCAAAAGAACCTTTGTTCTCTATAACACATGCAGTTAGTACTCCTCTAAAGTTAGATAACTCTAAAGCCTATGTGAATAGACCAAGTGTTTCCCGTGTATGTGTTTAATTGGACTTTAAGAAGTCAATTCCAAATAGAGTTTAGATTGGTCAAGGTGACTTTGGTTTTTGGCAGCCTATTGAAATGGAGAATCTTCCTCATTACTGTAACCACTGCAAAAAAGTTGGTCATCTTAAAAGAAAATGTCTTTTAAAGGTTGATGTTCAAAAATCAAAAGTCAAAAGTCAAAGAAGTGATGGAACAACAAATTAATATTCTGAAGAAACCCAGTGTCATTGACTCAAACCAGGTCTTTAGAATCAAGAAACCAGAAAAGATTGTCCTAGACTCAAGGAAGGAGGATATGATACTTCAAGAAGGTTCAATAATTAATATGATGCTGGTTAGTAATAAAGAGAAACAGATAAAGAATAATTCAAGTCTACAAAGGAAACATGAGTTATCAAAAGAAAATTCACAGGAAAATATAGTTGTTCAAAAGATAGCATTAAATTAACCATGAAGGGGATCAAAAAGAAGATAGAGAATGGATTAAAGACTTAGAACAAGAGCCAATTAAGTTTTTAGAAAATATGTTACAATGTGAAGTGCTCAACATAGAGTATATGGTAAACTTGAGAAATAAGAATCAAGAGCAGGTGGAGAAATTTTACAACTCAGATTCTAAAAATGTTAATTTGGGAGATAGCAAGAGAATAGATGACAAGGGGTAAAATTCAAATAATGATCTAGCCAAAGTTAAAAAGGACTCAACAATTGAAGACCTGATTAATTTTTCAGAAATGCTTTCTACAAAATTAAATGATTACCAGAGGGCTATTGAGGGAAAAAATCAAAACAATCCTCTTATTACTTCTTAGCCACAATTTAAGCAAGGTAAAGTGTTGAAGAAAATTAAGAATGGCCAGAAAAGTAAGCTCTTTACAAAAAGGAGGATCACAAGATCAGTTTCTAAGGCTTCCAAAAAAGTTACCACTTCACCTCCTCAATGATCAATGCTCTAGTGTGGAATGTAAGAGGAATTGAGAACAAGTCTACTAAAAGAAGGTTGAAAAATCTAAGTAAGTTTCATAATTTATCGTTTTTGGCTATTCTGGAACCTATGATAGATAGTTCAAAAATAGAAAACATGAGAAGATTGATCAATTTTAAAGGCTGATGTTTCAATGTTTGTAACAAAATCTAGTGCTTTTGGAGACATGGTATCTCTAGTGAAGTTTTAGAGGATGGGAATCAAAATCTTCTTCTAAAAAAGGATCATCCGAAGCTCAAAAAGTCTAGAGGAGTAAATCTGATTTATGCTAAATGTATCAGAAATGAAAGAAAGTGCTTATGGGTTGTTATTATCAATATTTCCACAATTTTCTTTGAAATTCCTTTAATTGTTATAGGGGACTTCAATATTCATTCTAATAGTGATGAGAAAGCAGGAGGTAGGAGTATTGATATAGGTGGTGCTATAAATTTCAATAATAGTATTGCAAGTATTTCCACAATTTTCTTTGAAGTTCATTCCAAAGCTAATTACAGAAGAGAAAAACTCAAACCTATTAGCTATTCCTGAAGAGTTGGAAATTCATGATGCTATTAAGAAGATGAATAAAAATAACACTGCTGGATCAGATGATTTCAATGGGTACTTCTATGTCTGTTGCTGGGGAATTATTAAAGAGGATCTCATTAAAGCTATTCAATATTTTTTCTTGGGTTGTGATATCCCCAAATCATGGAGTTCTAGCCAAATTTATCTTATTCCTAAATCTCAGAGGCCTATTCACTGTAAAGACTTCAGACTTATAAGTCTTTGCAACTTCTATTACAAGGTGATCTCTAAAATCCTTTCCAACAGATTAAGCAATATCCTTCTTTTAATTATTTCTCCCAACCAATCATGATTTGTTCAAGGTAGAAACATTCTTAAAAATATCCTATTGGCTCAAGAGATGATCCATTTCATTAATAAGAAATCTATTGGAGGTAATGTCATCATCAAGTTAGATATGGATAAAGCCTATGATAGAGGTTTTTGCACTCCATAATCAAAACTTTAAGAGCCTTTGGTTTCTCAGAGACTTTTATTGATTTGATTTGGAGATGTATATCTTCTCCTTGGTTCTTAATCATCATTAATGGTCAATCTATGGGATTCTTCAAACCTTTTAGGGTCCTTAGACAAGGGGATCCCATCCCTCTAATCCTTTTTATTATTATGGATGAAGTCTTTAGTAGAGGTCTCAATCATCTTATGTCTAAAGGAGCCATAAAGCCTTTTTCTAATCCTATAAGTTGTCATCTCATGAGACATCTTAGCTATGCTGATGATGCGATCATTTTTACTAGAGGCTCTAAGGTTAGTCATAAAAATCTTATGAAGTTTTTGGAAGGTTATTAATCTGAATCTAGTCAACTCATCATCAAGGAGAAAAACTTCTTCCATTTAAGTCCCAAATTGGCTTCTTCAAAAACTAATATTTCAGAGATCATTGGTTTTGTTTATACCAGCGGTCCTCTTAAATACATTGGTCGCCTTTTATTTAAAGGTAGAAGGAAATCTATATATTTTGAACCTCTCGTTCAATCCATAGCCTCAAAAATTCATAGTTGGAAATCTAAGTGTCTCTCAATGGGGGGAAGAATTATCCTAATCCAATCAATTCTTTCATCTATCCCTTTGTTCTCTCTTTCTGCCTTAAATCCTCCCAAATTAATCATTCAATCCATTTATAAGCTTATCAGCTCTTTTTCTTAGGGAGTTGACCAATCTTTTGGGAAAAAATTTCACTGGCTAAGTTGGGATTCCATATGTATGCCTAAACAAGAGGGAGGTCTTGATATTAGAAATTTGTATTCTATTAGGGAAGCATCCAACTTAAGACTAGCTTGGAATTTTAAGAAAGGTAGCACCTTTTGGGATACTTTTATGTTTACTAAGTGTCCTAATATGGGCTGCAAAAATGGCCTATTGGATTTTAAAAGAATTTAAGAAGGAATGGAGGTTATTGACTTAAATTCTAATTTTATTAATGAAGAGCTGATCTAGAATCTAACTGTTAATGGAAGGTTTACATTTAAATCTGCTTATAACCAAGTCATGCCTCAAAACTTATCCATTCTAGCTTTTAAATCAGTGTGGAACCCTTATATCCCCCCAAAGATGTCAGTGCTTGTTTAGAGAGCTCTCAACAATGCAGTCCTAGTGGATACTCTTATTTAGTCAATGGAAATTAGGATGGTTTCTAGGTTCCAATGATGTCAGTCTACTACTGAATCAATTAATAACTTATTTATATTTGGTCCAGCTGCTAAGTAGGCATGGAAGTTTTTTAATCAGCTTATGAGGATTCACAGCACATGCTCTTCATTACAAAGTTCTATTATTCAATGGGGGCTGTAATCATGTCACTCAAAATTCTCCAAATGTCTATTTAAAGTGATTCCAATCACTATATTATGGGAAATTTGGCTTAGTAGGAACAAGGCTCTTTTTGAAAATACTCCTATGAAATAAGGTCTTATCATTCATAGAGTAGTTGCATCAATATTAGAGCTTACAATGCTTACTCCTTTCAAATACTTGACTCAAGGAATTACTCAGGAAATTAGGATTGTTTTCTCTCTTTCTAATCCTTATATTTGTTGGAAGAATGTTATTCAATGCAAGAAACCTTTGATAGATCAGGTAAAACTCAATGTTGCAGCAGTTATTTGTGATGCTCATGGTAGACTGATTTGGGCTTCTTCAAATTTCATTTTCCATGATGTTCCTATCTATGCTCTACTTCAAGCCAGTTCTGATGGTGAGAAGAAATTTTCTAATGTGGCTTTAGAGTTTCATTATAATCATCTTTATTTTAGCTTACAACCAAATTCAGAATCAATTCATTGGAAAATTAAAAATTCCTTCAAATATCTTCAAGAGTTAATCCACAATCTTCAATGTCAAATTTCTTACTGTGTTCCAGAAGCTAATAAGGTGGCTATTCTTCTCGTAAAGTATGGTGAATCATCAAAATGTCAAGCATCCTTTATAAGATGTTCAGGTCTCCCTAACAATGTTAGAGAAACTATAGTGATAGATGCTTCCTCTTTAACTTTTATAAGGAATATCTAATGTAGTTTTGTCAGGTTGTATTGCCACTTGAGAGGGATATTCTCTCTTCTATAAATAAAATTTCGTTTCTTAAAACAAAACAAAACAAAAAAATAAATTGGTTGCGTTTGGGTTTGTTTTTTACCGTTGGTTTTCCTTGCTTGGTAAGTCGTGGGATGTGTTATTTCCAGTAAAGCATATCTTTTACTCGATATATTTTTTTACCTCTAGTGATGGGTCTCATTGATATTGGTTGTGGTGTTTGTCTTCTTAGGATTTCCCTTCCTGTCCCTTATGTTCACAATTTGTATTACGTTTGTAACCCTTGGGTATTGATTTACGACCTTATCCCCAGCTGCCCAAGGCATGTTACGTAAATACCCCCTGTGTTGGGGTATTATATTTACTAACCTTTGCCATTTTGTCTTTCCTATTTATATGGCTCTCGTGGTTTGTTAAGCAGAGAGACTTTATTACATTTTTGTGGGAAAACGCTGCCAAACATTTACTCACTTTCTCTCTCTATTTTTGTTCAATAAAATCCTTAAACTCTTGAGATATCTTGCTATAAATTTATTTTCCCCCTTGTTCACTCATACACTATTGAGAGTGGTTGTCTGGTTTGTTCCACGAGCTGTGTGTTGACTTCGGTTGGGATATTTTTTGTTGGTTGATGTTTTGCTGATTGGAACATCGATCTACATTTTTAGCCTGATCTTCATTCGATCATTCTTACCCAAAGATGTTTCGACTTACACTATGAGTTTTCCATATATATATATATATATACTATTGTGTGCCCATGCCTGAATGCAGGTTGATAATCGCAAAATGGCAAAAATTTTAAAAGTATGTAATTGCAAAAAGGCACAAATTTTGTTCCCCAACAAAACAAAATGTAATTTTAAAAAAATATAGCCACAATCTACTTTAATTATAGGACTATACACCATGCTTAACAAATAACAAATAGTTCAACAACTTTCAAGTAATCTAAATTCATCAAATAAACTCACAATAGATAAATAATTTTTATGAGTTAAATGATGTTATGTGACGTCATGTTCATAAGTAGTATTATCATGTATTATCATTTTAGTCGAGTTTTACTCGTACTAAATTGGATTTCAAAATTGTTTATCGTGTCAAAATTGGGTGCCAAAATTGTCATGTATTTTCATGTTAAATTGGGTGTCAATAGTGTTATTATAGTGTTAGTCATGTCTTTTCATTTACATGTTACATACTGACACGAAGTTATAATATAATGTGAGGACCCTTAATAAGTTAATGTGTGGACCATTAGATATGAGTTCTCCATATTCAATTTCAACCGTTGGATAGGAAAGATAAAAAAAAGTTAGTAAGCAACGGATTCAAATACGATACTTAAATGAATTAAGCGATTTTCTATTTTTAAAACATTTACATTTTCACACTTTCAAAATTATTCTTTAAATAGTTCAAGTCAACAAATAAGCTTAAAAATGAAAAATAACATTTACATTTTCACACGATATTGTTTTTCATTCTTTCTATGTTTAAAAGGTAAAAATCATTTAAAATAACAACATGATTTGGGTAATATTTTTGAGAAAAATTAAATATACAAATAACAATAAAGAATAAAAATCATACAAAAAATGTTTGCCTTAGGAGTAGATATCCAAGATAGTATTCTTTCAATAGACTTATTATGCTCCGTCTTGCACGATTTCTAACACTTGTATTAAGGTGTGAGATGCTTACTACTCCAACACATTGCATGTCACTAAAATTAGCACCATCTATAGCAGTGATAATAAAATTTTGCAACTATTTTTACTCAAAAAAAATGAATTCACTCTCATTTTGAAAACACAAAATAAACAACATATGGAGATAATCTATTATTAAACACTAAATTTCTACAAAGAAAACACTTAAACGTGATTGATTAATAAAATAATCAAACGTTATGAATAAAAAACGACAAAAAATTCCAAAGTACGTGCTGAAAAACGGCCAAAATATCATTCCCCAACAAAACAAATTGTACTTTTAAAGAAATTTGCCATAATCTCCTTTATTTATAAGACTATCCACCTTGGTTGTATTATTTTTGTTAAGGTAAATTAGCAGAAGAGTAAAAATAATGAATACATTAAGTGTAAGTATTCTACAATCAACAAAGAGAAAAGCAGAAAAGTCAACTCTCATTTCTGACTCATTGGGTGAGAATCACTGATGTGTTCCACCCATATTGGCTCCTATTTGGACCCCACATTCGGACATGAGAGTCGACTTCTAAATAACCTCAAATAATTTTGGCAGACCAACTTGGGCATCCTAATTTTGAGAGAGAACACACAATCAAAACCTAAATGCAATCCAACATCTTGCAGCATACACTAATACGTATAAAACATTGACACTAATTCTTGTAAGACATGGACACTAATTCAATCACATAAACTACTTTTTTAGCCAAATAACAATGAAATACCAAAACTCAAGCAATCCCCTTACATGGAAATAACATGCTACACATTTTGATAACAAAAACGATGTGTAACTACATATTAAAGATATAATAAAGTAAGAAAGGACATCAAATATGCTCGAGATTGGACATATAGTCCCAAAGGACGGTGTTGTGGAACCTGGTTCGAGAGGCCTCATCAAGGGCATGATGCTTCAAAAAAACTATCACCAGCACAATAGTTACTGCATAGAGAAGCCTTGTTGTCCACTTTGGCCATTCCTCATCATCTTACGCCAAAGATAAATAATTCGCTCATTGTTCCTTCATCCGCAAGGATGTTTTCCAGATGGGCGTTCTTTTGGTCCATGTGAAAATGCATAATTTTCAGAAAATACTTGATCAGGGAATATCTATAAAAGCACTGGCCACGTAGATAATTCTCTCTTCCCAGACTGTACAATTTTCACCACACGATCACATTGCACTAAAAGGTTCTTTCTCAATAGGGTATTGGCAAGATCGTCTACTTCCAGATTCCTATTTGTGTGTAGTATGCCTTTGAGCTCTGAATGATTTCTCAAAAAAATAACGAAATCTTTTCCTCTAATATATTTGACTCGCGTCTCCTGTAAAACTGCCCATCTTGATACCAAATTTGTATCCTTTACCTTCTCAGCAAACAACTGAAAGATATCCTTATTAGTAGATTTTTTCGTTGATGAGTGTCTGGTTGGATTCTCTGTTAGCAATGTTTTGTATGGATCCGGAAGATCTTCGGACTCTTTTTCTTCTCTGTTCCTCCCGATTTCTTGATCTCTTATTTTTCTCTCTTTGATCCCAAACTCTATAATACTCTGTATGAAAAAGGATAATATAAGTACTCATCGAATTGACTATAAATACCATAATCAATCATTAAAGGGAATGAAAAAGGATTACACCATAACCGGGGAATGGGAGGTCTTAAGGAGGACTCAAAAGAAATGATGTGTATGTGTCTATATCCACTATACATTTCACATTTAAAATAAAAAAAAATGAAGTTCTACAACAAACCCCAACAAAAAGAAATATAATCATAGAGCTCAACTTCTCTTAAATAAATAAGAAGCTAAATAAAATAATAGAATGAAGATGCCTCAACTGACTTGATTGATTGACGATGTAGAGGGGAAAATGAACGTCTCCTAGATCCACAATATTGATATGGAGAAACTGGACTTGACATTGATAAATAGCATGTTTACACATCATGAGGAACAAAAAGGTATAAAAGTCACAATAAAGATATCAAATAAGTTTATCAATAGAATAATGATAAACAACCATTCAGCATATCAACTGAAGGCAACCTCGACTATCCTCCCGCAACCATGTCTGACTAAAGTTTATGTTAAGACTGATTGTCAATTTTCCAGTGTACACAAAGATTAAAATTGCAAAATTAGCATTGTACACAAAGATTAAGATTGCAAATTTCCCATTGGTCCCCATTACTAACCTTTGAAAATTAGAACACACAAAAAAAACAAAGATTAAATTTTAGCACCGAATTAAGATTGCAAAAACATAAAACAGTTATAAAATACACTTACCCAAGTTAAAATTAATACCAACTTTATATATGCACTCTCAAACCAATTAATAAATGTACCTATTCAATATAAATTAACATTTGAGTCACTACTATTTTCTTCAAAGTATAGCATGTAACAACTAATAGCTTGAAATTTACAGGTAAGTACTTGAGTCAGCATTGCTAAACATACCACATTGATTCTTCCTTAAAACATTTCACACCCAGCCAAGATCTATTCTCTATTTTATCCTCAATTTTCACACACAGTAGACTTTGTTGTCATATAGAAAAAATCAAAGCCAAAACAACACCAAATAAAGTAGAAAACCATGTAGGGAATTTTGTTGAAAAATAATCAAGCAACTATAGCACCAAATTTTTTTGAATAACAATAAAAAAAATATACACACTCTTAAGCACAATGGAGGTTAAAAAATAATTTATATTGCAGCAATAACTTACATTGGATAGTTCTGCAAAATAGAGGTTAAAATATAGTAGTGAAGGCATAGTGGGATGTATAGATAATTTTCCAACACCTTACATTAGATAATCTATATAATATGAATGAGGTTAATCTTGAAAGATATATATGGTCTAAACTTCTCATTGATATGAACACATTAACTACCAAAAAGTGAAACCACGAAACAGAGTATGCAAACACATTATTGAAACCAAAAAACAACTTGAAAATGTCCATGAAAAATAAGTTTAAATGGATACATAAAATAAATAAATAAACTCATTAAAGTAATGAAATGTACGTGAGACTAATAGGGATAGGAAAATTTTCTTTAAGTCCTGCCAAGGAACGGATAAAAATGAGACAAATAAGCACCTGCAATGTGAAAAAAATAAAGACAAATAAGTAAAAGCTATTAATCACCTATTTTAGCAATTTCATCTCAACTATAGGAGAAAAGGGGCAGTACCCCTGATACTTATGTTAAATACAAAGAAAAAGAGAAAAACCCTCTTTTATGTGGCTCACAATAAATGAAGAAAATGCCTAAAGTATGATCCCATGCCTTTTTAATCCTCAAAGTAGGCAAGCCCATGTAGTCCATCTATAACAGCCTCTGGAAACAGGTCACTCATAGAAAATCAGAGGCCCAAGGTGTGCATTTGATGATCTCGCTTGCTAGAGACTTTCAAGTTGACATGGAATCAGAGGACCAAATACCCTTTTCTGATTCCCAGTTATCAAATTACCTTCTTCATTTATAACAGGTAAACATCGCCCTGCTGAAGTGTAGTGACCCTGATGGGTTCCCGAGGAAGTTTGTTGAACTGAACTAGAAAAGGAAGAAAAATTGCTACGCCGCAGTCCTTCAGCGATAATATTAAATAACTAAAATAAAAGGAACAACCCCAAAAGTTGGTATCTAGGATGTTGGGTTATTCGTTTTCCAATAAACACAACGGATTCCTGCTTCATGTTTCAATATATGATATAGACCTTCAAAATAAAAGAACAACATATTAGTTCAAAGAATCAACTACAAAAAAGGAATGACAAAATAGGAAAAAACATAAAAAAATAAAATAAGTGGCAGTACATGAAGTTGCTATAAAAATAATCAATCAACAATCACATACTCAAGTGAATATTAAGAACAGGTTCTGTAGAGTGACGAAAAGCAAAGGAAATTTGTTTATAAAGTGTACATATAAAATTTAAACCACACAAATCATATACCCAACCATTAAATAAAAACAAGCGTCGACAAATCAAGTGGCAAAGTGACTTAACCATGAAAAATCTAAAATTAGCAAAAACAACCGAATTATAATCGAATTAGTTCAAACAAATGGTATCTAGCTTGAAACAATGCATTGAGATCAAAACACCATATATCTCAATTAGACTGCGTCATTTAAAATCCTCTTATTTGAAATATAAAAGGCAAAAACAAAGTTCACAGTCTGCTCTCCAATATTCTCCCAATATCATATTACCAAACAATCATAACACCTCTAAAATGTGATGGCAAAGTTTAAATTTCATAATGTATGGCACTCATTTTATTAATAAAAAGTACCAAGATAATGGCCTCTAATAATATTTGATTTCTCAATTTCTATCAAACTTGGTTCCGATTGCGTTACCCCTTGAGATAAAAACACAACTTCTGGCCAAAAATTTTGTGGGGGATACATCGATCCTAAAACTATTAAACCAACGCCTACAAAGCGATGGTTATTAAGGGCCAAAAGTTAATTTTATATTCCAACATAGCTTCCACAGTATGAACTATGGTTAGTAAGGGACAAAAGTTAATGGATAATGAATAAGGGGAAAATTGGCACAAAAATTCTACCTATTACGCATTTGGATGACATGCATTACATGGACCTCCTTATAAACAATAGAAGAATGCAAGCATGGATATCAAATACTAATGGAATATCTGGAATCTCCCCTGTTTCATCAATGTTTTCTTAAAATTGTAATATAAATAAATATATTTATCTATATAAAAACTACATAACTTCGAGAGCATGGCCCAAACTCCTAAGAGGCCTTTAAGTGATTTGAAGTGAAGGGTGATGACTTGATCAAGTGGGTTAAGTGGGGCATATCCTCCAACACGTGAGATGCATATAAGTGGGAGATACGAAAGCATCCATATAAAATTTGTAAATACCAAATCAACAAAATATAGATTTTGTAATATACTCACACCGATTGTATTCGACCATAAATTGAAAGGCACGCGCACTTGGACAATAATAAATCTCCAATATTAAATGTAAAGAGATGACGCAAATGAAAATTACTCGTGAGAGATGGAGGCATCAGCGTAGGAGGTAGAGTGGGAGGCAGTTGAAGGGAGGGAACGGTGTGAGATGCAATTTAGGTATTTAAAAAGGTTTGTTCAGACCTGAAATAACTAAAATATGAACAAAGTCACATCAACAACAAAAAAGAAAGAAATTAAACTAAAAACATATTGAAAAGACAAATATCCACTAAAAAAAACACTTATTTAAACTCATATTCATTGTAGTGGTATAAGTTCATGAATTTCTCCGAAATATTATGTCAAAATCTGGTATAAACAAAATTTTCAAAAGGAACAACAAATATAAAATAGCAAATTAGTAATTTAATCATCAAAATGAATACAAAATATATACACCGCACACACACACACACACACACACACACACACACACACACACACACACTGTTTTTAAGTTTCACAGAGCTTAAAATGATTGGATAATGCAGCTGGTACAGATTTGGTTTCTTCTTTCTTAATGAAGCAAGTATTAAAAATAACTATACAGTTGGTGTTTTCTTTCTAAAAATAACTACATAGTTGGTGTCTTCTTTCTTAATGAGGCAGCTATTAACAAACTAATTCAGATTATAAAAATTATTAAAAACAAAGTGTATACCGGAGGCATCAACAAACACCAATCGAATATTTACATTTCAAATGCATATTTACCAAGAATGAGGCATCTACAAACAAACCGAATACATTACCAAGCGCATATTTACATTTCAAGTGTCACTAAAAAACCCGAATACATCACCAAGATCTATACACATAAATATATACACCAATAAGCTCCAAAACAGATTTGAACCTTAATAATCCTAAAACTTGAAAAACTAATTAGAGAGCGTATACCTGAACACAAAATTGGAGAGACAAAAATGGTTAAATCAAAGTGAACCAAATCATGGTTAAATATGCAAAGTGAAACCAATAATCGTTATTAGATCTGAAAAAACAAATACCAACATTACTTCTAAACCAAAAAATGAAAAAGATTTCAAAATCGTAAATTTTTAAATAAAAAATTAAAAAAATGATGTGAATAACCATAAATACGTTTGTACAAACTATACCATAATTTAAATACCACCGAGGTAGACCATTCCATACCATACAATACTTATGCAATGGTACTTGAGAGAAAAAATACATCATAATTAGTAATGATTTTTAATTAAACCCTAATAGTAATAAACATTTCTTCAGATCTAAAAGAATATTTAGGTATATAACCCAAATCGAAATAAAAAATAAACCCCAAATGGAAATTAAAAAAAAACAAATCCAAAAGTTCTCAAATTCGTTGTTGTGTGAGGAAATCTTACTGTGCGTGAAAATAAAAAAATAAAAAACCCAATAGTGTTTAGATCTGTTGTTGTGTGTGCGCATTTGTGTGTGTGTGTGTGCATGCGTGCGTGTGTGAAAAAAGAGGCTTAAGGGGAGGAAGAGAGTCAGAGGGAGAGGGAGGGAGGGAGTGAAGGAGGATTTTTGCTGAAAGGGAAAAAATGAAATGACATAGAGAGAATGAAGACGGCTAGGTTCAGAAGAGGGAGGCAGATGAGTGAGAAGAGGAAGGTTACAATATGAGAACGTGGGTTAGGGTTTGGGGCCATGTCTTTGGTAAGAATTGATCTCAACCCTCCATTCTTGGCCTCTGGGTTTTCCCATCTTATGAATAGTGAAAACACAACTGTCCCTAATTATATTTATATTTATCTTGGCTTGGATATGTTATAATTTTTAGATCTGGTGTGTGGATTTTTTTTGTTTTCAAATCTGGGGTGTGTGTGAGTTGGCTTTAATGTTGTGTTTAACTTGTGTGTGTGTTAAACTCAAGTGTAACTCAATGGTTTAAATCTGTGTGTAACTCAGTGTTAACTCAGTGGGTGTAACTCGGTCTTAACTCAGTGTGTGTAACTCAGTCTTAACTCAGTGTGTTGACCCGTGTGTCTTTAACTTTGTTGTCAGATTTGATTAAAATTAATTAATATTTTAAAAAATAGATTATTTTAAGTTAAAACAAAAAGTGAGTTATGTAGGGTTTAAACTTAAGATTGTTGGTGTGTGTTTGGCCTGTGCAAAAATATGTTACATTATAGTGTTAGAGAGTGTGTGTTTAGTACTATACCTGCTTATTTTATCACCATTTGTTTATTATCCTTGTTAACTAAAATTAGACATAACCTAGTGTGTGTTTAGTCTCTTTTTAAAAACAAGATAATTTTTATGTTCTGATTAAAACAAACTTTTAATTATTTCTATTTGTTGCACAACTTCACTGGGTCTCGGGTTTGAGTGTGTGGTTGTACGTATGTTCTAGTTGCTATTACCTGGGTGTTATTGGGTTGACTAATTTTCAGTCATGTTGGGTTGTATTTCAGACTAGGCTGGTTGTACGACTTGTATTTGCTTAGTTTAATTCATTATAAACTAGTGGACTGTATTATGTAACTAATAATTTCTAATAGTGGACTTGGGTATGTGAGTTATCCAGGGACTAAGGACACGGGGTTTTCCATCACGGTGGTTTCCTCGAGGACAAATATTGTGTCAATTTCTACTTTTTCTTATCCCATTTGAAATTATATTATTTCAGTAACATCATCACAAATATATTTTTAAATTTGTGTGTGTGTGTACAACAGATTCAATCAAAGCTTTAAGCTGAAATTAAAAGAGTTAAGTTTTATTTATTAACTAAAGCACGATAGGGTGTTTATGTTATTTTAAGTTGTATCAGAGCTTCGAGAGTCACTTTTTACAAGTTTTTTACTGTAAAGATCTTGAACTCTTTTGTTTTGAAGAATCCAACCGTTTGTTATAGGTGACCATAATGGCTCTTCTGTACGCCCTCCCATGTTTGATGGTGATAACTTCACTTACTGAAAAGTAAGAATGGTGGAGCACCTCCAACACTTAGGAGATAATGTATGGGATATGATTGAAACTAGTTTTTCTATGCCTTCTAAACCTAGTGATGATGATGCTAAAAATTTTGTTCGAAAACCCCTTTCAGAATGGACTAGAGAGGAAAAGCTTTGCTCGGAATGTAACAATAAAGGCAAAAATGTTATTTTCCAAGCGAAGGGTGCAACTGAATTTAAAAGAATTTCAGCATGTACTACATCTAATGAGGCTTGGTACATTCTTATGACTACCCATGAAGGAGACTCTAGAGTTAAAAGAATCAAGTCCCAAATGCTAGTTAGACTCTATGATTCTCTTTATATAAAAGATGATGAGAAATTTGATGACTTTGACTTAAAATTGCAAGATGTTGTAAATCAATCTCATGCTAATGGTGTTATTTATGCCGACTCTACAATATGTGATAAAATCCTTAGGTCTCTTCCTAAGAGTTTTTATTTAATTGATGATAATTTGGATAGTTATACTCCTCATCTCTTGTGTAGTAAACTTAAAACATTTGAATATCAAAATACTTTAAGGGACGAGCAAATAGGAAAATCTCTTGCACAAACTCAAACTCAAAATTTTCTTAATTTTAGATCAAGTGAAAGTAGTTTGGCATTTATATCCTCCTCGTCTAATTTAAATTAATTTGAAATCTGTTTAGATTCTTTGGACGATGAAATTGCTCTCATGACCAAACACTTTAAGAAATTTTTGAAGTTTAGAAATAAATTTGCCTCAAAAGAGGGTCAACTTGATTATTCAAATAGACCCCTTGAAAAATATTTTGAGAATAAAAGCTTTGAAAAACTGGACCTAAAAAGAATTTAAGCCATATTCAGTGCCGAAAGTGCAATGAATATAGTCATTATGCTAATAAGTGCTTTTATAAATCTAAGTGGGAACCATCCAATAAAGCACATTTGTCTAAAACTTGGGATGATAGTTTCGATAGTGATAATGAAGAAACTTTTGATAATCTTATGGCATTTAACTCCATGTACAATATCATATCGAAGGACATCTTTGATAACTTATCTAGTCTTTCTAATATTTCTGATTTGGGTGAAGATAACTTTGATTTAGACTTTGTAAATTTTTCTCACACCTTTCTTGCTAATAATCACCATGATGTCACGGTCTCTCCTTTTGATATTGGAAATATTTTTGCTGATTTATATGAATCTGATATAATTGATGATCCTGCAAAGGTTTAAGAGTGTGTGTGAATGATATTTCTGAAAATGACACACTTGATAAGAGAACACACTTAGGTGAGGTGAATTATTGGTTATTAGATAAAATTGATGTTTTAAACAATCAAATCAGATTAATATCTGGAGAATCCATATTTCACGTGGAAGAATTGGAAAAAGATGTTGTTTTACATGAAAAGGGGATTGTTATGCTAACCGAAACGAATCACCATCTTGAGACTAAAACCAATAAAATTTATTTTAAATTTGATGAATCTCAAATCGAGTTTAAAACTTTTTTGTGTAAATATGATGAGTGTCAAAAAGAACTAGAGAGTGCTTTGAAAAAGCTAAAAGGTTATTGGAATTCTGGTGATGCTGTGAAAAGTATTAATATGATTTTGAATTTAGATCAATCTACAAATGGATTGGGCTTTAAAGAAAAATAATTTGATGTTACTAACTTTTTCAATTCTAAAGAACAGTTCCCTGAATCAATTGAAATTAGGATGTCTTATAAACGTGTGAAAAATGAGGGTTGTTCTATTTCTTCTGAATCGATGTTTGAATGGAATTTATCTCATAAAACTGGACATTTAAAAAAAATTATTTTAGGAAATTGGGACAGAATAAACCTGTTTTAGGAAAATTTAGGCAAACCAAAACAACAAGAAAATTACAAATTACAAAGCTTGTTTTTCAGTGTAGTTTTTGTTCTAAAAAGGGTCACTTAGAACCATTTTATTTTAAAAGGACAAATTATATTAATTGTAAATCTGTTTATAGAGCTGCTGTCCCAAATAAACCTGCTTATAGGAAATTCTTCCGTTGTCATTTTTGTCATAAAAACGATCATTTGGTAGATTTTTGTTATAAACGACTTCATGCTTGGACCAAACCGAGTCGATTTTAACGTAAAACTGAATTAGTTAAGAAGACTAATCTATCCAACAAATAGGCCTTTAAAACCAAAACATTTTTTGAGAAAACTAAGGTTAATTAGGTTAAAAAGTCTGAATTAAATGACATATTGAGATGTAATGTTGTTTTATCAGCACTAAATGCTCGTAATATAAACTATCAATGGTACTTAGATTCTGGCTACTCTAGGCATATGACTGGGGACGAATCCAAATTTACCACCTTGAAATCTTTTGTTGGTGGTGTTATCACTTTTAGTGATGGAAAGATGTCCCACATCATAGGCAAATGGTCGATTGAGAAAAATGGGCTCCCTAACTTGGAAAAAGTTTTACTTGTTGAAGGTTTAAAAGTAAATCTATTAAGTACTAGTCAATTTTGTGACACTGATCATGCTGTTATTTTCATCAAATCTGATTGTAAAATTCAACACCCAAATGGGAATGTTATTTTGTGTAGAACTAGGACTTTAAGCAATTTCTATGCCGTTAAACATGAACATGAATATGAAAATTGTTTATCTTCTAGGGTGAGTGATTTAGACTTATGGCATGAATGATTGGGATATTTAAACTATGATAGTTTGTCTAAATTAACTAGTCAGAATCTTGTTCGTGGCGTACCCAAAATAACCAAAGTTAAACATTCTATTTGTGGTCTGTGTCAAAATGGTAAAATTCATAAGGCACCTTGTAAGAAAGTGAATGATATTTTTACGTCTCACCTTTTGGAATTATTGCATATGGATTTAATGGGCCATCTAGGACAATTAGTTTATGTGGTAATTCCTATATTCTTGTTATTGTTAATGAATTCACTAGATTTACATGGGTTGCTTTTTTGAAAAAAAAATTAAACACCTTTAATCATCTTTTTTAAAATTTTGCTAAAAATTGAAAATGAAAAAGGTACTCAAGCCACTCGAATTCATAGTGATAGGGGTAGGGAATTTAAAGACACATGTGTCATTGATTATTGTATTGGGAATGGATATCAACATGAATTTAGTGATCCTAAGACACCACAACAAAATGGAATTACATAAAGAAAAAATCGAACCATTCAAGAAATGGCTCGTGTTTAGATTCATGCCAAGAATTTGCTAAAAAAAGTTTGGGTTGAAGCTACTCAAACATCTTATCACATAATTAATTGGGTTCATTTAAGGAAAAATACTAAACAAACTCCCTATGAATTATGGTATGATAAACAACCCAATCTGAAATATTTTCGGGTGTTTGGTAGTGAATGTTATGTGTGTAAGGATCATGAACACTTGTCTAAATTTGACACTGAAGGAGACAAGTCTATTTTTCTAGGATACTCTCAAAATAGTCGGGCTTATAGAGTTTATAATTTGAAAACTAAGTCTATTATGGAATCTATTAATGTTGTGATAAATGATTATGTTTCCCCTTTGGTAGAAGATAGCCCGGAATCATTACCCGTTGAAGACATCCCTTTAGATAATTTACTAAAACAATCAACGGATAGTGACTCAGACTCCCTTCGATCGGAAGACCTTGATGTACCTAATTGGGTTAGATAAATCATCCTAAAAAGAACATTTTGGGTAATGTTAAAGAACCATTTAAAACTAGACCTCAAACTCTAAATGATTTATTGTTTTCTTTTGTCTCTCAAGTAGAACCTAAAATTTTTAAAAATGCTCTTGTTGATGAATCTTGGCTTCTTACCATGGAAGAAGAGTTGGGTCAATTTATGATCTATGGTGTGTTGTTTTTAGTTCCTCATCCTAATCATACTAATGTTATTGGAACTAAGTGGATATTTAAAAATAAATGTGATGAAACTGGTATTATTTTGCATAACAAAGCTAGACTAGTAGCTTAAGGGTACTCTCAAATTAATGGGATTGATGTTGATGAGACATTTTCCCCGGTTGCTAGAATAGAGTCTATTAGACTTTTACTTATCGTTTCGTGTCATTTAAAATTTAAATTATACCAAATGGACGTAAAATCTGCGTTTTTAAATGAAGAAGTTTACGTTGAACAACGTAAAGGTTTTATTGATCCTTTTTTTCTCGATCAAGATTTTAGATTAAATAAGGCTCTATATGGGCTCAACCCCTTGTGCTGGTTATGAGCGTCTTACTTCTTTTCTTTTAACCCACAACTTTAATCGAGGGTGAGTAGACCTAACAATGTTTGTTAAAAGAAACATAGCTTGATTGCTTATTGCTCAAACATATGATGAAGACATTGTTTGTGGGTCTACATCTCCTCAAGAGGCCAAATTTTTTGCTAACTTTATGAAATTTGAATTTCAAATATCTATGATGCGTGAGTTACAATTTTTCTTGGGTTTACAAGTTTCTCAAAAACTGGACTACATTCTTATATCCCAAACTAAATATGCTACTGAATTAGTTAAACATTTTGGGTTAACTAATGCAAAGACTGTTAGGACCCCTATGAGTTCCATTACTAAGCTATCTAAAGACTTATCGGGTAAAAAGTTTGAAGTCACACTTTATTATAGTATGATTGATAGCCTTCTTTATTTAATGGCTAGTATACCTGATATAATGCATAGTGTGTGTGTATGTGTGTGCTAGATATCAATGTGAACCTAAAGAATCTCATATGCTTGCAGTTAAGCGCATACTAATATATATTAGTGGTACTTTAAGTTTTGGTATTATGTACACAATTGACACAAATTCTAAAATAATTGGATATACAGATGTCGATTGGGTTGGTTGTGCCGATGGTAGTAAAATCACTTCTGGTGGATGCTTTTACTTAGGTCACAACCTAGTCTTTTGGTCATCTAGAAAGAAGAATTATGTGTCTCTTTCCTCCGTCGAAGTCGAATACATCGCTATCGGTAGTTGTTGTACTATGCTTTTGTGGATTAAATAAAAGCTCAATAACTATGGTATAATTGAATCCACCGCACTCATTTTGTTTGATAATCAGAGTGCTATTAGTATTTTAAAGAATCCTATTTTTCACTCACATACCAAACATATCAAAATGCGTGAACACTTTATTGGAAAATTTGTTGAGAAAAAAGGAAATTTGTATTGAAAATCTTAACACTAAAGACCAACTAGCTAATTTATTTACTAAACCATTGGATAATCATAGATTTGATACTCTATGAATGTCTATTGGTTTGTGTGAGTTTTCAACTTAATTTAATTTTAGTTTCCTCCCTTTGTCCCTTTGAGACAAACATGGCGAGAATTTGAGACTTAGTCATCTAGGTTTTTATTGTTAGTTGAGTTATGTACTTTTTCAAATTTTCTTTAGAACTCAAAATATTGTTAGTTGAGTTATGTATCTTATAGGATTCAAAATTTTGTTAGTTGAATTATGTATTTGGTCTCAACGTCTTCTTTATCTCAAAATTGGCCAACGTGGGAGGCTGAAATTGCCCTTCTTGTTTGTCTCAATTTTGAGACTTCATGTTTTACAACATTTTGTGTGTAAACTTTAGATATATTATCTTTTATTATACTTTTAAATTTATTTGAAATATATATATATATATATATATATATATTTCTATAATCATTTATTTTTTTTATACTTTAATATTCACATATTTCTATATATGTCTTCTGTATTTTAAAATATTTTTTTTGTATGGGTGAAAAACATTAATTAAACTTAAGATTGTGTTTAATTAATATCAGAACCCTAAATTAATTGGCAGCATTTGGGTTTATTTTTTACCGTTGGTTTTCCTTGATTGGTAAATCGTGTGGTGTGTTATTTCAAGAAAAGCATATCTTTTACTCGATGTCTTTTTGACCTCGAGTGATGCACTACACCAAAAATGCCAAATTGTCACCTTTGAGCCGGCTAGCCTTGTCATGGTCATTGACCGTGACACAAAAAATGTTTTTTATCACGGTCAATGACTGTGATAAGGCTGTGACAACAGTTTATCACGGTCAAAGACCTTGACAAGTTCGTGACAACTTTGTCAGTAAAAAGCCCTACCCCTTCTTTTTTTTCCCACTGTTTCCATTCCCTCCTTTGCTCTCTCTCTCTCTCTCTCTCTCTCTCTCTCTCAGAAACGTTTTTCTCTCCCTCTCTCTTTCCATTATATGTGTGTAGAACCCTTTTTTTTTTGTGTGTGCTGAGGGTGTGTGTATGCAGGTGTTGGGGGCTGGGGGAGTGGAAGTGTGTGTGTGTGTGTGTATAGGAGGGTGGGGTGGGGTGGAGAGGCGGCAGGGGAGGGGAGGACGAGTTCGCCTAGGATCCCTAAATTTTCTTGTTAATATTGATTGAATCTTATTGTTTAGAGAATGAAATTAATTTGACATTATAAATATTATTTGTGTATTCTTATTTAGGTTTGAAAATTGTTAGAGACTGTTAATGTTGATTGGGTGTTATTATTTACGGTATGAAGCTAATTAGTCATATGCATTTAATTTCTTATGTTGTTGAAAATGAATTAATTGAGTAGATGAATTAGAAGGAGCACGGGATACACATTTGTTGGTTTGTTGTTGCTCTTGGATTATATTGGACGGATGTGGTTGGATATGGAAGTTTGTTGTTTAATTTTTTTTAAATCCTTAATTTAATTCACACTAATAAATCCTTAAATAATTATATTGTCTTAATTTGATGGGCTGTTTAATTTGGGAAGTGGCAAGACCACTAGATTATTGTCCAAACGGAGGGAGGAGTTTTCAACATTTTTCTAAAATTACTGTGTTACGACCCATTCGAGAGCTGCACGACCACAAACTTATGATAATTAAATGAAACATACTTGAAATTACATATAGTGCAGATAAATACTAGCCCTCCAGTTCTTATGAATACGTATTCGATAGCCCTTAGACCCGTTCGAGAGTCATTACCCCTGTAATGAGATCTTTCAAATTGTCCCGTTTGGACAGTTTGGGACTGCATAGTTTATGTATAATAATATTCTTAGTGGCTTAAACTTGTTTCTTTTGAAAGATGTTCTGTAGTCGTATCTTAATGTTCTCTGGGTACATACTAAAAAATGCGATGTTAAGTGTTATTTCAATTGATAAATTGAAATAACATTCACACTTGTGGATCTACGTCATGCACTTGGAGAACTGTGGGGATATGCTTACGAATTTTCCTCAAATTGGAACAATGTGTATGAGCTGTTAAGTATATTACAGAAATGCATGGTCTTGAATGGGATTAGACCACTCATCCTTTAGAGGAGATAGAGTAAATAGGAATTAATATTATAAATAGAATTAGAAATTTAAAAATCGAATATAAATATGACATAGAGAATTTGAAATTTTGAAATAGGAATTAATATTATAAATTGAATTTGAATGCACGAATAAATTTACCCATCGAACCTAGCCTTCTAGTTGTTATGTGTACGCATTTAACAGGTGTTTATACTAATGGAAACTAAATATTCACACTTTTTTATGTTATTTTACCCATAATAGGTGATTGTTTGTAGTAGCTGGGATATCCTAAATACAAAGAGTGGATGGGTGAGACAAATAGATTAGGGGATGTATTTCGCAGAGATGCTAATGAATTTTTGAAATACGCAAAGAGATTCCATGATAATGAAGAGTTTTCAAGTATGTGTGCTAGGTGTAAGAATGGTAAGGTGTTTGAGTGGAAAATAATTGAACTACATTTGTTAATATGGGAGATGCAAGATAGTTATCGAAGTTGGGTTTTTCACAAGGAACTAAAAGTTCCTTCTGTCCCCGAGCAACCTTCACAAAAACCTTTTACAACTAGGATAGATGTTCAAAGGGAGAATGACAATGTAGATCATAATATGCTAGAGGATTTAGTTGATGACACGTATGGATTTCATGAAGTGGAAGAGAATGAGGTCACTGACGATGTACAAGGTGAAGGCCCTCATGAAGATCGGGATAAACCTTGACGATGACTATCAAAGTTTAAAATTTAAGGCGAGTCAAACAACTTTATATGCCATGGTTGGTTTGCGTAGTTTGAAGTACCAAAATGGTTTGTCTAGCACCAACATGATAAGAATTTTAAATTGGGTGAAGGGCTTGCTACCCAAGCATAATACGCTTCCAAACAGCTATCGTACTATGAAAAACAGTTTGAAAGTTTTCAAATGAAGTATAAATCAATTCATGCTTTTGTGCATGATTGTATACTATATCGAAAGGAGTATGAAAATCTCAATCGGTGTCTAGTATGTGATGAACCCAGATATGTCCAATTTACTAGCAAAGAAGGTGCAAACTCAAAAGTTCCTCAAAAAGTGTTGAATATTTTCCCGTCGGGCCTAGATTAAAGCAGTTTTTCACAGTACCGTGGATAGAGAAGGCAATGACTTGGCATGCTAGGGCAGAAGCAGGAGAAAATATCATGCGCCAACGTATTGAATCTACAGTTTGGAAGAGGAAGAATTTTGAGTATCTCAATTTTTCTTGAGAACAGTGTAACATTCGTTTGGAAATATTAACAGATGGTTTCAATCAATTTGGAAATCTAAGAGAAGTGTATGGCCAATTATCCTAGCCCCACTAAACTTCCCTCCTTCACAATGTATGAGACCTAAATTTTGAATGTTGTGTTTGTTGATCCCGGGACCAAAGGCACTAAGTGAGGACATCGATGTCTACCTGGCTCCTTTGATAAAAGAATTAAATGAGATTTAGTAAGTGGGTGTGCGAGCATTTGACTCTTTTAGAAAAGAAGAGTTTAAGTTAAAAGGTATGTTGATGTGGGAAATTCATGATTTTCCAGCTTACGGGACATTATTTGGTTGTGTAGCACATGGTTATTTGGGGTGTCCTATTTGTGGAGAAGAGACTTAATCTATTCGTCTCCCCGCTAGCTCAAAAAATGTATACCATTTCCATAAGAAGTTTTTACCCCCTCTCATAGTTTTAGATTTGAGAAAGGTTCCAATTTTTTACCAGGTGGGATTGAACATAGGTGTAATCCCCCGTATTTTCATGAATTGTAATTGGGGATTGGAGATTTATTAAATGTAATTGAGATAAATTAATTTAATATTAACCCGAAAATTTATTTTAAATAATTACTAGCGTGACGAGAGTTAGTAATTATTAGAAATTTGTTGAACATTACTTAATGAGTAAAGTAATATGTAGAATTGAATTTATTAAAATTGTCATGAGTGAATAACATGATAAATATAGAAATTAAGTCAGAATGCGCCCGTGTCGTGTCAAGACTATATTATTATTATCAAAAGTGAATAAATTGTAAGTAGCTTGTATGGTCATTTCGAGTGCACCAACGTGTCCGGAAGGGTCCAGATAGTCACAAAAGTGTACCCGGGGGTTTAGTTTAGATCTCGGGGCATTTTTAGTCCTGACTGGCCTGCTGGGACTGTATTATAGTCATTCTGTATTTTTGGGTAATTAAACCCACGAATTTCCCTAAGTTATATCAGCTATTAGAGTTAAGCTTTTAGGGTTATCAATCACAGAAACATAGAACGACCACTAAAGAAGGAAAGGTAGAGAGCTCTTCAAGACTTGACCATAAACTGTAACACCTTTTTTAAGAATAACACCACTGGGCATAGATCGTAAGACGAGGAACACAACCATATATTCATCACCAACAGATCAGACCTTCGATTCCCAAGCAAGTATCTATCTAGCTATTTTTCTAGTTGATATTTCACCCATATTAGAATAGGATTGATAAATATATGTTTTATGGAAGAATTTGATGATTTAGGGAATTTAATCACATGCTTTAGAAGAAATAAGTATATTCTGGAAATCTCAACATATGTAGAGGATTACCCACGAAATTGTAATGGTTTAGAAGAGAGAAATCTAGAAGATTGGAAATTTTAATGAAACTAGAGTTCTTGATAAATATTATGAATTGGGCCTTTAATTCTATAATTTTGATGAAATTCGTACATGCTTTACAAGAAAATCATGTAGGTAGGTTAATATGACTATTAGTTTTATTGGTTGGGAGTTTGGGACTCAATTATGGAGTTTTGGTTGAGGTTGAAGAAGGAAACCCGTAGTTAACAATGTCAGAATTCGGAATACCTGTTCGATCGATCGGTTGACCCAATAATGTCGATCGATCGACTGATCGATCGATCGACCCCTCCTGGAAACTGCAGGTTTTTTCTTTTTTTTTTTTAATTTGGATAAAATGCGTAAGAACTCTTGAATATCATTTAAAGAATATAATGGGTCATGAGGAGGATAAGTAATGTCTAAGTAGATTCCCTTGAATGAAATTATATATGGGATGTAATCGTAGCTTAACGGGGGGTTTGACATATATTAGAAATCGTTCGCACGTCAGCTAAGGAATTGAGAGATTCGTAAATGACTTAGACCAGTATGTTAGAGAGGGTGTACCTATTGAATTGACCTTTTAAAAAAGAGAATACTTCGAGAGACGAGAAGAAATTACGAGATGGTTATAATTGAGAATAAAAAGAGAATAGTTCTTTATGCATAAAAATTGGGTAAAAATCGTTTTACGTATGATTACAATATTATTATGGGTCGTGGGAGAACCTAATTGGAAAAAGAGAATATTTAAATATATAACAGAGTGTATGTGTATATATTTATATTATATTTGTGTATAATCATACCCGCGCTACTTGCTATCACAGAGGTTGCCGCGCCGGGACAGTCTTATCTCGATGGGACCGAATATTGACTTGTACCCTAGAACATAGGATTCCTTAGTATAGGCTATCTGAGAATGATATTTAGACGGTCCTAAGAGACGTGAGAGGTATGTACTGACCTATTAGTGACTTGGAACTATGTTTCGCCTCCATTATGTGTGTATTGTGTTAATACAGTTCGAGAGTGATTCCAACTAGTATTTCCCTTAATACGAGAGATACGGGGACTTGATAGCAGAGTATGCCAGTACCATAGATTTTATGTGGGGTGTCGACCGTATATATATTATATGAGTGATTAATATATATATATATATATACACATATGGAATTCTTCTAGTGTGCGTGTAAGTTGATAAGTATTGTGTAAATGCTCCATAAATATAGGTAGTGTTCGAGAACGTTGCTACAGTATCGAGAAATGTATAATAGACGTAAGTAATCGTTAAAAGACTAATCTTTAAACTAAAATCATAGTCTTGCGACTTATCGAAATAAAATTTATGGAAAATAAGTTAGATAGACTTATGAGGCATTTAGTAGTACGGTAGGCATGCCCACTAGCTGAGGGTGAGAATTCTCAAGAGAGTGTCGCGTACTAACATGGTTGTTATTTTAGCCAGTATGCATTTTAAATACCTTCTAAACTATTTTTAAAACTGTTTTACACTCAGTCTCTGACCCGTTACCTGTCATTTTCTTTCTTTTGTATATATATGCATGTATTACAAGTGCCCAGCCACAGGGGCTTCAGGTGTAGGTTCTTTGGATTGGACATGCTGCAGCTTATGTGAGAGTTGCAGGCCCTTGCTCTAGATGACCTCTTCCTTTATTCAACTCTTGATTTAGTATTTCATAGCTAGGGCATGTGTCTCCCGATTTTCTATTTCAGTTTAGACATATTAGAGATTTTGTATTTATTTATGTTTTCAATATTCAGTACTCATTCGGAGTTAATTCTTGTCATGATAAATTCACTTATGGTTATTTGACTTGGTTTGGTTAATCTATTTGGTTTAATTCTTTTGGGTTGATTGCCATCCTTATCATTTATGTGATTTTTAAACTGATTTACTTTTAAAAAGGTTTTCACGTTGGGATTTAATAAATAGAATAAGAATTTAAATGGTTTTGACACTTAGCTTAATTATTTAGGGTGTTTAAATTGGAAATATTTATTTTATGACAATGATGCTAAGAATGAACCAACTTATCACCTTGATTTTAATTTAATAAAGGACTGATCACCCGGTATTTAATTAGGCGGGGTGTCACAGGTGGTATCCGAGCATCAGGTTCTAGTGTCCTTTAGGATCTGTATGGATTATTTCGTTTTCAGCTTAGCGTCTTTGATATAGATCCCTGTTTTTTGGGCTATTGTATTCTTGTGTTTATGCTTACGTCTTCATCTATTTAGGATTTAATAATAATTGTAGACTAATAGACTTCCTTCTCATTTTAGATGTCTTCAAGATGCTCACCCCGAGATAGGAATGCCCAGCCTGAGCAGCCAGCAGCTCCGGCTCAAGGAATGATGAATGCAACTGAAGTAGTCGCCATTCTTGCTCAGGCGATGAATACCACATTAGCGGTGGTGCAGCAGGCTCCACCCCAGGTTCAGGCAGTAGCATTAGTACCAGTACAGCTTCCCACTGCATGGGAGCGGGTTAGAGATGCCTTTTAGAAGGCGTATCCCCTGGAGTTCTCGGGTAGTTCGAACATTGTGATCTCCAGCCAATAGAAGAAGGATATCCAGAGGCATCTGCGCATGTATGAGTGCACTGATGTGCAGAGACAGTTACTGGATTCCTTCAAGATAGTGTGGGACGATTTGCAGTGGTGGGAGTCCACTACCACCTTAGAGGAGTGGGACATCATATCGATTCAGTCATTTTGGGTGCGGTTCGATCACAAATATTTCCCATCCGTCATGCAGACTGAGATGAGGCGGAGGTTACTAAATCTTAAGCAGGAGAGTATGACTGTTGCTGAGTATGAGGAGGAGTTCACGCGACTTCTCACTATAGTGCCGGATGAGGCACCCACTGAGGAAAAAAGATATTATTTTTTTAGATAATTAGCCTAGAGGAATCGTCAGCACCTCATAGGCAATCTATCATTGGGTACTTACACTAGGGGTGCACAACGAAACCGGAAATCCGATAAACCGAACCAAACCGACTGCATTGGTTCGGTTTGGATCAGTTTTTTTGCTCAATGGTTCGGTTCCGGTTTGAAAAACATAAAACCGATACATCGATTCGATTCTCGGTTCCAGGGTTAAAAAACCCAATCCAATCTGAAAACCGATCCGATCCGAACCAATCCGGGACTGAACCGATTTATAATTACACATATATTTATTTAATATATTTAACACTTGTAATTTATATTTTTGTGATTATTTGAGTTTCTAACTTAAGTTATTGAGGTCAAAATTAATTTTGACCTTAAAAAAATTAGTTATGAAACACATTAATCTTAAAAAAAATTAGTTATGAAATATAATTTTGGAACCGAAAACCGATCCGATCCGATCCGGGAACCGCTGGTTCGGTTTGTTTCGGTTCTGTATAAATGTCGGTTCGGTTTCGGTTCCAAAAATTTGGAACCGAGCCAGGTCGGTTCGGTTCTCGAATTAGTACCAAAACCGATCCAAACCGAACCGTGTGCACCCCTAACTTACACTGACGTACTCAATGTCGCTCTGTTGCACTATCAGGATCATCACTTCCATCAGCAGGGGAGCAAACGAGCAGGGGAGTCGAGCCATCAGGGCATGATAGGGGGTATCTGGTGGGGCACCAGCAGCCCAAGGGGAGACCCGTCAAAGTGAGCAGAGTTCCCATCAGGGGGACCCTGCCACGTAATTTCGATCCGGTGATTCCAGGCAAGGATTTGAGGGATTTAGACAGGACCATCAAGGCCAGTCTAGTCAGCATGGCCAGTAGGGACAACACCGTCTGCAGCAGGTCCATCAGGGCCAATAACATTTTCAGTAGGACCAGTGGCGAGGTGGTAACGGCCAACAGGGCCATGGTTAGGAAAAACACAGGGTAGGAAACTTCAAGGGTAGGTGTTTTGGATGTGGAAAGAATGGCCATAAGCGTCAAGATCTCCCAGAGGGGGATAGGGCTTCACAGTAGCAGGGTGCCCTTAATTAGCCATAGAGGCCACTCTTTCCATCCGCCCTCCCAACGCCAGCTCAGATGCAAGACCTACCAACCATCCCAACAACCCTAGTTCAACAGGGGCAATTATAGCATGGATGTTTCTATAACGTCCACCAGACAGCAGCACCTCAGGCACCACCTGCGATCGAGGGTACGTTTCCTATCTATGGCATTATGGGTCGAGTCTTATTTGATATTGGGGTGTCACACTATTTTATAGCTACTCACTTTGCACGGGCCTTGGGGTTATTAGACAGGGCAGAGAGTACAGTGACATGGGTAGACTCACCACTGGGGAATGGGCCTTTGATTTTCCTTATATGCCGGGATGTAGGTATATAGATTGGTAGATTAATTTTACCTGTGGACATGCTAGTTTTATATAAGCATGAGCACGACACCATTATTGGTATGGATTGGCTCGCTGCGTATAGAGCCATGATAGATTATTTCGGTAGGAGTATTATCTTTTCCATTCTGGGTCAGGAGATGTTTTTGCTGGCGATGCCTCGCCAGAGGGAGGATCTTCCACCCATTTGTATTACATAGAGGTGGATACCTATAAGGAGATTATGATTCCCCTGGATTCAATTATAGTTATTCATGATTTTTTGGATGTATTCCAGGAGATATCGGGCCTACCTCCTAGTCGAGAGATAGACTTTGTCATAAACTTGATGCCGGGGACTCGACCGATAGCACGTGCACCGTACCATATGGCTCCAGTAAAAATAAAAGAGTTATGGGATCCGATAGATCAGCTATTTGGCCAGGGCTTCATTCCTAGGAGCACCTCATCTTGGGGAGATCTGATGTTGTTTGTAAAGAAGAGAGATGGTTCACTGAGATTGTGCATGGATTACTGGGAGGTGAATAAGGTCACAATACGGAATAAATATTCGTTCCATCGAATCGATGACCTATTCGACTAGCTGAGAGGAGTAGCCTTCTTTTAGAAGATATATTTGAGATCGGGATACCATCAGCTACGTATTAGTGAACAGGATGTGTCGAAGACTGCTTTCTTGACGAGATATAGGTCCTATGAGTTCAGAGTCATGTCGTTTGGGCTGATAAACGCTCCAGCCGTATTCATGGACTTGATGAACCGAGTGTTTAGAGAGTTCTTGAATCAGTTTATCATCGTCTTCATATATGACATCCTGATTTATTCATACACTGAGGAGGAGCATGCCGAGCACTTGAGACAGGTTCTTTAGACTCTACGAGATCATCAGATGTATGCTAACTATGAGAAGTGCGGATTCTGGTTATGGGAGGTACAGTTTTTGGGGCATGTTGTGTCGAAATTTGGGATATCGGTTGACCCAAGAAAAGTGTCGACGGTGAGGGAGTGGGGACAACCCATGACACCAATAGAGGTGAATAATTTCTTAGGGTTATCTGGGTACTACAGGCGGTTCATCTGAGGCTTTTTGAAGTTAGCAGGTCTGTTGACAAATCTGACTCACAAGGCAGTACCATATGTATGGTATGATGCTTATCGATTTTCTTTTGATGAGATGAAAGATAAGCTGACTTCGACGCCAGTTCTTCCTTTACCCAGGTCAAAAGTGGAGTACCTGGTGTATACTAACTCCTCTTTATAGTGCCTTGGGGAGTACTTCAGCAGGAAGAATAGGCTATAACTTTTGCCTCCCGCAAGCTTAAGCCTTACGAAAGGAATTGCCCCACCGACGACGTGGAGCTAGCAGTGGTCGTGTTTGCATTGAGGATTTGGATACATTACCTATTGGGGGGAAAGTTTCTCTTGTTCACAGACCACAAGTCGCTGCAATACTTGTTCACTCAGCGAGAGTTGAACATGCATCAGCGCAGGTGGCTGGAGTTTATGAAATACTACCAGTTCGAGATACAGTACCATTCGGGGAAGGCTAACGTGGTCACTGATGCATTAAGACATAGATCGGTAGGTGACGTAGCAGAAGTATGGAGAGCGAAGTGGAAAGAGTTGGGACACTAGGACGCGGTAGCCCATTTTTTTATATCTGTTATGTCAGTCACACTCGAGATTGTTACGAGGGTGATACAGGCATAAGCAACGGATAGTTTTTAACAGGATCAGATTGTACGACTTTTAGTGGAGGGTACTGAATCCTATTTAGTGAGTTCTGATGGGGGTTTGAGGTTTAATGGAAGATTGGTGGTTTCGAAGGAAGAAGACTTACGTTATGCAGTGATGACACAGTCACACGGATCCAGATTTGCGGTATATCCCGGAGGGGATAAGATGTACCAGGATATGAGGCAAAAGTACTGGTGGAGTGGGAGGAAGAAGGACATTACAGAGTTCATGTCCAAATGTTCTACCTATCAGATGGTAAAGGTGGACAACCAGATACCACTAGGGTTACTTCAACCGTTGGAGATACCTACGTGGAAATGGGAGAGTGTTTCCATGGACTTCATTACTGGCTGCCTACATCATAGCAAGGTCACGATTTCATATGGGTTATAGTGGATTGGTTGACCAAGGTAGCTCATTTTCTTCCAGTAAGTTCAGACTACACCACGGGCCAGTATGCATAGTTATTTATTGTCGGTATAGTTAGGCTACATGGGGTGCCCTTAGATATTATGTCTGATAGAGACAAGATTTTTTTGTCGCGCTTCTGGGAGAGATTTCAGTAGGCCAAGGGTACAGAGTTGAGATTGAGTTCAGCTTATCACCCACAGACAGATGGGCAGACAGAGCGTACCAATCAAATGCTGGAGGATATGCTATGCATATGTGTCCTTGATTTTAGAGGAGGTTGGGAGCCGTATCTTCCACTGGTGGAGTTCGCTTATAATAACTCCTATCAGATCACGATCGGCATGGCCCCATTTGAGGCATTGTATGGTAGGCCTTGTCGTTATCCCGCTTGTTGGCTAGAGGTGGGGGATAACAAGTTTCTTGGCCCAGAGGTGATTCAGGAGACTTCAACTAGGATTGAGCTTCTCAGGAGTCACATTCGGATAGTCCAGGACTGACAAAAAAGTTATGCCGATACAAAACGGTCCTTTTGAGAGTTTAGCGTGGGGGACCAAGTGTTACTGCATGTGTCTCCTCTGAAAGGAGTAATGTGATTCGGGAAGACGGGGAAATTGGCTCTGAGGTACGTAGGACCATTTCCCATTATCGAGAGGATAGGGTCTGTGGCATACAGATAGGGGTTTCCAGAGCACTTGCGCCATATTCACGATGTATTCCACATCTCTTCATTGAGACGATATCTTTTGGATGATATGGCCCACACCCACATCGCGATAGAGGAGATTAATTTACAGCCTGATAGTTCTTATGACGAGAGACCAATGGTTATCCTAGATCATAGCGAGAGGAAATTGAGGTCGATGGTAGTTCCACTTGTACGGGTTTAGTGCGAGCATCATAATGTGGAGGAGTCCACTTGGAAGCGCAAGGCAGATATGCGCGAAAAATATTCAGATCTATTTTTACAAGGTATGACTTATTTTTCGAATTTCGAGACGAAATTCCGTTATTAGGGAGGAAGTATGTAATACCCCATATTTTTATGGCTTTTAATTATGGATTGGGGATTTATTAAATGTAATTGAGATAAATTAATTTAATATTAATCCAAAAAATTATTTTAAATATTTACTAGCGTGATGAGAGTTAGTAATTATTGGAAAATTGTTGAATATTACATAAAGAGTAAAGTAATATGTAGAATTGAATTTATTAAAATTATCACGAGTGAATAACATAACAATTATGGAAATTAAGTCGAGACGCGCTTGTGTCGAGCCAGGACTGTATTATTATTATTATTATTATTATTATTATTATTATTATTATTATTATTATTATTATTATTATTATTATTATTATTATTATTATTATAAAAAGTGAATAAATTATAAGTCACTCGTATGGTGATTTCCAGTGCGCCAACGTGCCCGGAAGGGTTGAGATAGTCATAAAAGTATACCCGGGGGTTTAGTTTGGGTCTCGGGGCATTTTTAGGCCTAACTGGCATCCTAGGAGGGTATTATAGTCATTTTGTATTTTTGGGTAATTAAACCCACGAATTTCCCTAAGTTATATCAGCTATTAGAGTTAAGCTTTTAGGGTTATCAATCACAGAAACATAGAACGGCCATTAGAGAAGAAAGGTAGAGATCTCTTCAAGACTTGACCACAAACCGTAAGACCTTTTTCAAGAATAACACCACTGGGGCGTAGATCATAAGACGAGGAACGTAGACATATCTTCATCACCAACAGATCAAATCTTCGATTCCCAGGAAAGTATCTATCTTGCTATTTTTCTAGTTGATATTTCACCCATGTTAGAATAGGATTGATAAATATATGTTTTATGGAAGAATTTGATGATTTAGGGAATTTAATCACATGCTTTAGAAGAAATAAGTATATTCTGGAAATGTCAGGATATGTAGAGGATTACCCACGAAATTTTAATGGTTTAAAAGAGAGAAATCTGGAAAAAGAATTAGCAGATTGGAAATTTTAATGAAACTAGGGTTCTTGATAAGGGTTCTTGATAAATATTATAAATTGGGCCTTTAATTCTATACTTTTTATGAAATTCGTACATGCTTTATGTAGAAAATCATGTAGGTAGGTTAATATGACTATTAGTTTAATTGGTTGGGAGTTTGGGACTCAATTATGGAGTTTTGGTTGAGGTTGAAGAAGGAAACCCGTAGTTAATAATGGCAGAATTCAAAATACCTGTTCGATCGATCGATCGACCCAAGAATGTAGATCGATCGAACCCTCCTGGAAGCTGCAAGTTTTTCCTCTTTTTGTTTAATTCGAATAAAATGTGTAGGAGCCCTTGAATATCATTTAAAGAATATAGTGGGTCATGAGGAGGACCAGTAGGGTCTAAGTAGATTTCGTTGAATGAAATTATATATGGGATGTGACCATTGGTTAACGGGGGGTTTGACACATATTAGAAATCGTTCGCACGTTAGCTAAGAAATTGAGACATTCGTAAATGACTTAGACTAGTATGTTAGAGAGGGTGTACCTACTGAATTCACCTTTAAAAAGAGATAATACTTGGATAGACGAGAAGAAATTACGAGAGGATAATAATTGAGAATGAAATGAGATGAATTCTTTATGCGTAAAAATTGGGTAAAAATCGTATTCCATACTGTTAAAATATTATTATGGGTCGTGGACGAACCTAATTGGAAAATGAGAATATTTAAATATATGACCGAGTGCATGTGTATGTATTTATATTATATTTGTGAATAATCATACCCGCGCTATTGATATCACGGAGGTTGCCGCACCGGGACAGTCTTATCTCGATGGGACATTTATGGGGATATTGACTTGTACCCTAGAATATAGGATTCCTTGGTACAGGCTATCTGAGAATGATAGTCAGACGGCCGTAAGTGACGTGAGGGGTATGTGCTGACCTCTTAGTGACTTGGAACTATGCTTCGCCTCCATTATGTGTGTATTGTGTTAATACAGTTCGAGAGTGATTCTGAACTAGTATTTCCCTTAGTACGAGAGATACGGGGACTTGATAGCAGAGAATGCCAGTACCATAGATTTTATATGGGGTGCCGATAGTATATATATTATATGAGTGATTAATATATATATATATATATGTATATAAGGAATTATTCTACTATGCGTGTAAGTATATAAGTATTGTGTAAATGCTCCATAAATATAGTAAGTGTTCGGGAACATTGCTACAGTATCAAAAAATATATAATAGACGTAAGTAATCGTTAAGAGACTAATCTTTAAACTAAAATCATAGTCTTGTGACTTCTTGAAATAAAATTTGTGGGAAATAAGTTAGATAGACTTATGAGGCTTTTAGTAGTACGGTAGGCGTGCACACTAGATGAGAGGTGAGATTCCTCAAGAGCATGTCGCGTACTAACATGGTTGTTATATTAGTCGGTAAGCATTTTAAATACTTATTAAACTATTTTTAAAACTTTTTTACGCTTTGGCTCTGACCCGTTCCCTGTCATTTTCTCTCTCTTGTATATATATGTATGTATTACAGGTGCCGAGCCACAGGGGCGTCAAGCGTAGGTTCTTTGGATTGGACATGCTATAGCTTATGTGGGAGTTGCAGGCCCTTGCTCTAGACTACCTCTTCCTTGATTCAGCTCATGATTTAGTACTTTATAGCTAGGGCATGTGTCGCCCGATTTCCTATTTCAGTTTAGACTTATTAGAGATTTTGTATTTATTTCTGTTTTCAGTATTCAATACTCATTGGGAGTTAATTCTTGTCATGATGATTTCACTTATGCTTATTTGACTTGGTTTGGTTAATCTAATGTGGTTTAATTATTTTGGGTTAGTTGCCATCCTTAGCATTTATGTGATTCTTAAACTGATTTACTTTTAATAAGGTTTTCACGTTAAGATTTAATAAATGGAATAAGAATTTAAATTGTTTTGACACTTAGCTTAATTATTTAGGGTGTTTAAATTGGAAATATTTATTTTACGACAGTGATGTTAAGAATGAACCAACTGTTCACCTTGATTTTAATTTAATAAAGGACTGATCACCTGGTATTTAATTAGGCGGGGCGTCGAAATAGGATACAACCAAGAATACTTTCATGCTCAGAAATCGAAAGTAAATCTTCTGATTGTAGCCCTAATATGCCAGGTAAGAGTCCTAAATTTAAGAATGTCAAGCACAGGAAGACCCCAAGTGGTAATGAAACTGAGACAAGAAAGGCATGGTCTAAGAGGTTAATTTTATTTGACTTACCTTATTGGAAGAATAACCCAGTGCACCATGTATTGGATGTTATGCACATAGAGAAGAACATCGTTGAACATATTGTGGGCAGATGCCTTGGAGGGAGTCATTCGAAGGATGGTGAAAATGCACAAAAATACCTTAAAGCATTGAAACTTAAGACACAACTATGGTTGAAAGAAAATAGTGTAAAGTCACAAATTTCCAATTGAGTCCATGTATTATGTTGGCTCAATTCCGGACAAAAACATTTATTCATAGGATTGTATTTAATTGTAATATTCTCAAGCCTATGAAGTGTTTGTTGAAGATGTAGCGTCAAAGAGTATAAAGCTTCATCAATATACCGATTTGCGTGCCTCGTTTCTACGTCATCAACTATGGTTCCATGCTCCCAAGGTATGAATGCAATATTATATATATAGGAGCTTGGAGCAAGTTTATTGGGTGTTAGGTTTTATAAAAACTGTGTTTCTAAAACTTTAAAATAAGTTTATAAAGTTTTCCAGGGCTAAAATCGAATTTTCCAAAATTCTGGAATGTTCGATAGATCGTTCGAACGAGTTTTTCGTTCGAACCATATGTCGTTCGAACGAGTTTCCCAACGAGTTCCCACTAAGGTATACTGGTCCGTCGTTCGAAATGTCGTTCGAATGAGATTGTTCGTTCTAACGAGATTTCCAACGAGTTTCTAACGAGTCCATTCTGGAGCGTCGTTCGAACGAGAATGTCGTTCGAACGAAATGTCGTTCGAACGAGATGCCAGGCGGGAACAGTTTTTGGCAGTTTTTGGCAGTTTTTTCACCCACTTTCCCACTAAGTTTTTAACCAACTTTTTCAGACTTTATCATTAGCGGGAATAACATTTTCCAACTTAACTTTTCCATCCTAGTTTATCTCTTAGAGAGAGTTTGAGAGCAAAAATTGTTTAGGAAAATGTTCATGTTTTGAGTGAGATTTTTAGAGAAAAATCTCCATCACTCTAGTGTTTACACCCAAATGAGTTTATTCCAAGTTCTTATATACATATCAATTGCTTGGAGTTTGGTATCGGTTTTCTCTACACCGGATTGAAGATAAGTTTGTTTTATTTTACCCGTTTGGAGAAAGGCTTCATGTTCGGGTGACGGTGACCATATAAAGTCCTATTGGTGGATTCCGAGACCGCGGTGGTGTTCCAAGGTTATTCGCTAGGAAGAGGTTTCTACAAGAAGAAGCATCGGGGCTTGAGAGGGATCAAGTCGTGTGTTGTAAGTCTTTTGTCTTGTACTTGTAATTCCATATCTAGTGAATTTGTGGCTAGGGCCGTCCGAGGTTTTTTTCCGTCTTGGGTTTTTCCTCTTACATCGCGGCGTAGTGTGATTGATTTATTTTATCTTGCATAAATAATTTAGAACGCATGCTAAGGATAATTCAAGATAAAATTCGGTTTAAATTATCACACTCAATTTAATTTGGACTTAAATTAAATATTGGGTAAATTTAGTTAATTCAAGTCATTTGGCAAAATTGGTTTGGCCTAACTTAGAAATATGGATAATTATGACTTAGGCAAATTCTAGGACTTGAGTTGAATTAATTGGTTTATGTGAAAATAATATTTGTGTGTGTTTTAATTAATTTTCACCTCGGTTTAATTTTAATTTGTTTAAGAAAATTAATATTTGGTATTTATTTGTTTTTGTTAAACCATCACATCCTTTTACGCTTCCGCATCTCGTGTTTCATACTAGCAAAATTATACAATTTGATTTTAATTGTGATAATCAAAATCCGGGGTTTTACAAATAGTAGGGGGAGGACAATAATTCCCCCTGGTGCGTTTACTTTGACGAGTGAGGAACGAAAGGTGATTTTAGACACAATATATAATTTGAAAGTTCCATCTAATTTTTTTATCCAACTTGCAAAGGATTGTGAATTATGTTACTCGTGATTTATATAAGTGTAAGTCCCACTATTGGCATGTGATCATGAAATTAGTTCCTTTATTATTTAAGCAGTATTTCTCCAAGAACGAGGATTTGGGGAGGGCTATTATGCAAATTAGTATCTTCTTCTCACTTTTATATGAGAAGGTAGTCAATCAAAATCACATTGCGACCGCAAAATTGGCGGTGAATGAAGCAGTTTGTGTCTTAGAGAAGTACTTTCCCCCATATTTCTTTGACATAAGTGTTCACTTGTTGGTACACCTATGCGACGAGGCACTTCTTTCTGGCTAAGTAAGATATTGGTGGATGTATCCGTTTCAAAGATTAATGAAAGTTTTTAAAGATTACATTAAGAATACACAATACATTGAAGGATCAATTACAGAGGAATACATCGTCATGGAGTCATCAATCTACACCCAGTAAGATATGCTTGACTCGACCAGCGTGGGTGACAATGATGAGTTCATCGATGAGGGTGGACATGTGATGGGCAAACGAGTGAAATTAACGAGTTTGCAAGATGAACAAATAGCTCATTATCTTCTTGACACACATGAAGATGTCTAAGAATGGAAAAAGTAAGTTTAAATTATTTTAATTTTTATATGATTAATTGTGTAATACTTTCGCCAGGATATATGTAGGAAATATGAAGCCTGTGATATCAATAACAGACAAAAAACAATGGCACAATCAGAAAGGGATTTTAGGCTTTGGTTGTCACACGATGTAATTATAATTAATATATATTGTTATCAAATGTCACATTACAAGAAAGATTTACAACTAACCAAATTAGTTTATCTATATTATCAGCTCTTAAAGATGGGTGATGCGACATCAAAGCTTTCTCGTCTAGCCATTGTATCCTAGTTCATGGCACAAGATTACAAAAATTATCAATTGAACGGTTATGCATTTTATGCAAGGGTGTACGAAGAGAATACAAATGTACAGAACTTAGGCAATTCATACAAGGCTATTACTTTTTTTTGAGCAAGAGCGAGAGCGAAGGTTAAATGACTTACTACGGTGTAATTCGAAATATATTTGAATTGGACTATGTAAACTTCAAATAGGTTGTATTTTACTATGATTGGATAAGATTTGAGGATAAAAATGCTTGTAAAGTTGATCCTGGCACCAATTTGACCATGGTTGACTTTTTCAAGTTGAAGAGTAATGAACACGTGATCGATAAGTCGTTCGTTTGTTCTTTTCACAAGGTTAAGAAAGTGTTTTACTCAGATTATATCAACAACGAGCCATGGTCAATCACCCTACATGTGACAAAGCATCTAAACAGTAGTGTCGATGACTTAGATGAACCTATCGAATATCAATCCATTTTTTATGATAAACCGAATCTGAAATAATTTTTTGATTTGAAATAAGTATTCAAATTATTTTTAATGACCACTGGTTGTATTGTTCTATTTCTCTATTATTCTCGGACGACGATTTATTGTTTTTTTTTATTAATTTGTACTTGATCATTTTAATGCTTGTAATAACCAACAAAATATGTTAATTAGAATTTTCATCAATTTAAGCACAAATATCATTTAAATGTTAAGCAGGTATTGGTATAAATTGGTATTGTTATTGGTATTAGTATTGGTATAAATTGATATTGGTATTAGTATTGATATGTATTGTTATTATCAGATTTGAGCATTAATTCAAATTTCATACACTAATAATTTTTTCAGAAAATGACTTCATAAGGACGCGGTAGCGGAGGCGATGAGGACTCCTCGACCAGTAGGCCCCCAAAATGGGGCAAATTAGGGGCCGTCGTCGAGAATAAGACGACATTTTTAGCTAGAGTTATTGAAGGCGATTGTTGGCCCGAGGTACACTGATTAGAGGGTCGTGTCTATTGACCTCAAGATGAACATCTGGGGGGCGCTACTGGTTGACTATTTAATATTATATTTATAATCGTAATAATTACATACAAGATGGTATGTATTTGATTGACTGAACAATTCGGCCTTCCCACATATCTCCATGACCTTACATTGGAGCAATCGAGGGATCAATATAAGACATTGAAGAAAAATTTACGGGCACGGTACTTTGGGAAGACCCAGGAGATCATTCTGAGACTCCGTGAAACCATCCCCCCCAAGGAGCTAATCTCATTGGCACAGTGGCAAAAATTTATCGGCAATGAGACTAATGAGTGAAAATTGGCATCTCGTCAATTGGGGAGGGAGAATTGGTGATTAGGCATAAATTCTTCCAAATTTACCCCTTAATTTAGAGGCTTTTATTACCTCGGACAACGTAAAATGAATTAGTGTATCTCATATCTGTGCTAATGGTTTCGTCTAACAAGTATCTCGAGTTTCGTGTATTTCTTATTAATTTTACAGGTATTTAAAAAATTAAAGAAAGAAAGAAAATGGAAGAAGCAAGAGAAAAGAAAAATGACAAAGTAAAAGGGCAAAAGCATAATTTCTACCAGGTCCGATTGAGGACCCAAAAGAAAAGTCGAAGATCTCGCATTTATGAACGCGTAGGAAGAAACGGTGTCCCAATCTGAGTTTTGGATTAGAAGTTATAAAGACCCGAAGATGTGAGAAAATCATGAGATTTCGAAGAGATATTGAAGAGAAGTTGAGAAGCCAAACCGAACCAATCTGATATCCCAAAAAAATGTATCAGTCCGGCCCTTAAAATCACTGCATAAGAACATGTCTAGCGGACCAATTCGGTATCCCAAAAAAGTGGATCAGTTCGGCCCTTAAAATCATTGCATAACGACCTGTTTAGCGGACCAATCCGGTTTGTTTAGGAAACGGACCAATCCGGTTGTCAACCGGACCAATTCGGTATCTCCTGACCGGATAGATCCGGTGTTCGAGATTTGAGCTGATCTTCTTCTTGATAGAATTTGGCATTAATCCAACTCTTGTAAATTTCGTAGGATATAAATTTAAAATAATTCCCAAATAATGGGGGGAGACTTCTAATTCGTTTTTAGAGAAGCTTTGTAATTAGCTTAGAGAAGTAACAACAAAAAACCTAGTTTGATTCCAATTTTGCAATCCAAGTTAATTCATTCCAATCCTTGCATTCATTATTGCGGTAGTTAATACTTTAGTAGTAGTTTCATTATTATTCATCTTCAATTGTTAGTAAAAATGCTTTTGTTCATTCAAAACATGTTTTCTTCTTGTTTTAGTATGTCCGGCTAAGTTGTCAAGGGTTGGGGTGCATGAACCCCACCCGATGTAATTCATGATAGTGGAAATAGAAGTTGGAATCAAAATTTTAGATGAATTGTATCATTGCTAATACGATACTGCTTTAATTCATCCTTTGCTTACATACCGTACTGGCTACGATCCCTCATATATGTAATACTTAGGAGAAATAAAGACCGAAATTTATTCCATTCTTTGCTTGCATACAATGCGGGCTACGATCCCTTATATATGTAATATTTAGGAGCATTAAAAAGTCAGGTTCATTCAAAGATTTAATTCTGAATCTAGTATTCTATGAAGTGAATTACTAGGGTGTGCGGGATTGTAACCTGCCCTATCTTTCTCATTTCACAAGTAAATTATTAGTTAAATCGTCATTCATCTTTAGTCTAATTAAAAGTCGTTGCATTTCATTCATTCATAAATTTCTTAATTAATCATTTTCAAAATTGCATTTAGTTGTAGTCATTTCACAATCCAAATCACCTTTTCGTTCTTTTTAGAAGTCAAAGTTAGGTAACCTACGTCTTTCCAAAGTTGTTACGACTTCGTTCGTCCTATTTCCCTGAGGATCGATACCCGACTTATCGGATTATTACTTGAGTGATAGGCTTGCACTTGAGCCTAAATAGCATGCACACTAGACACATTTGTGGTCGCGTCAAGTTTTTGGCGCCGTTTCCGGGAATTTAGGTAGACTTAGGATTGATATAGTCAATCTAAAACTTTGACCAAGAAAACCCAAAAACATAAAAAAAAACATAAAAAAAACTAAAAAAATATATAATAAAAATTTCATCAACTCTCAAAAGCCTTTTATGCAAAATCCTGACACACTCAAAGTCCTCACAAGACTCCAACCCGAATCCATTAAAACCCTATAGTTGATCACAACTCTAAAAGCCCCCACACACCTCGCGTTCCATAATTCTAGTTTCCAATTCCTACTCTCGAGCACTCCATCAGTAGCTACACCCTGAGTCGAACTTCAAGTCACACATCTAGGACACCGAGTGAGTACACAGAGTCATTTGAAGAGAGTGCGAGTGCGATCTTCGACGCAGTGAGTTTTAGTACTGGAGAGGGAGATCTCCCTTATCATCCCATGAAGGACTTACTCTTTCCTGAGTGGACTGTCACCCTTGGTTGCATTTTACTCCTGTATACTGCCGGTCAGTTCCACTATCGTAATGGGATGATACAGATTCTCCCTACATTTCATGGCATGGATTCAGAGAAACCATACTTGCATATTTGCGAGTTCCAAGAGGCATGTGATACATTTGGTGATCAAACTTGCACGCAAGATGTTGTTCGTCTAAAGCTTTTTCCTTAAAGGATAAAGCCAAGACCTGGCTATGGTCTCTACCCCCAAACTTGGTCACTTCCTGGAGAGATATGAAGTCGAAGTTTCTCTCAAAATTCTATCCGCATCACAGGACCAACTCTGCCAAGACTCAAATCAAATCTTTCCGACAACATGATAATGAGTCTTTTGACAGATATTGAGAACAGTTCCAAGAGTTAGTAAGCGCATGCCCCCATCATGGTTTTGAAAAACACCTACTGATATCGTTTTTCCATAATGGGTTGATAATAGCTTCCAAACAACTTGTACAAACAATGTGTGGAAGACGGTTTCGGGATTTAGACACATGCGATGCCAAGACCCATCTTAAGTATGTTGCAGAGACTACTCAAGCATGGGACATATCTGATCCCAACCAAGCCCGACCTAGACAACCATATATCAATCAAAATGCCTCCAGTCTATACTATTTGTATAACAATACTTTAATAGATCGTCGATTCGATCAATTTCAGAGAGATATGAAAGAGTGGTTTGATGGTCGGTTGAAAAACATCTCCGAATCGAGCCATGGCTCGAAAGAAAAAGTGTGTGCAATCTGTGAGGCGAGCCACTCCACAAAGCCATGCCTGAAGATTTTTGCCTGCAAGGCCATGCACACCGAGCAGCTATAGGAGGATTCAAGGGGAATTTTAATGCCCCGCATGGGAACTCTTACAACCCTTCGTAGAGGAACCATCCTGGTTTCAACTATGGGTAACCACAAGCTACGATGAACCCACATTCATAGGTTGTCCCACCTCCACCACCTCCTGAATACCAACAAGCACCACCACCTCCAGTACCATATGTAGCTCCACCACGAAGGAGCCTAAAGGATACAATGAAACCAATTCATAAATTCTCAAGGTGCAAATAATGCTCGATATGAACGCATGTTTGACAAAATAAATGGAAAAATCTCCAAAATGCAGTCCGCATTGAGCATACAAGAGAAGTTCAAGTTTCCTACCCAAGGACAAAGACCATGCTAAGGTCAACCTAGTGTCAGTTCCACCTCTACAGAACATTAAGAGCACTGCCAAGTTGTAACCACTCTTCGTAGTGGGAGAGTTGTTGATTTATCACCTCCCCCACACGATATTTCAGAAGACAAGGAGAATTCGCCCGGCACGAAAGAGGCCGAAGATATCTCCTCAAACGAGAGTGAAAAGGAAAACACTAGTGAGCCTGAGGTAGTTATGAAACCACCCTCCGTTATACCATTTCCTCAAAGATTGATTCCTGCCCATAAAAGAACCATATGTGAAGAAATGCTAGAAGTGCATAAGAACGTGAAATTGAACTTACCTTTCCTCGATGAAATAAGGCAAATACCATCCTATGAAAAAGTCATAAAAGACTTATTGACAGTCACGAGAAGGCTGAAGGTAAAGAAGAACGTGTTTCTAGCACAAAATGTGAGCTCAGTCCTTCTTAACGATCTCCCACCTAAATATAAAGATCTCGGTGCACCCACTATTTCCTGCACCATTAGAGAGAACAAATTCGAAAAATATTTACTCGATCTTGGGGCGAGTGTTAATATCCTCCCCTATTCAATTTATAGGAAACTTGATCTGGGTGATCTTAAGCCCACAAGGATCACTCTCGAGTTAGCGGATCGAATCGTGAAGATACCTAGGGGTATAGTTGAAGACGTGATCGTCCAAGTGGACACTTTCTACTTCCTGGTAGATTTTGTCATTTGGGACACGAATCCCTCTTTTTCCTCAAAAAATCATGTTCCCATCATCCTTGGACGCCCATTCTTAGCTACAGCTAACACAGTGATCAATACTAGAAATGGGTAGATGCAACTAACTTTTGGTAATATGACTTTAGAAATAAACATCTTCAATATTGCCCAACAAGCAGGGGAAGAAGATGATCTTCACGCTGTGAGCTTAATTGAGGAGATTATAAAAGAACACTTTGAGGAAAATTACTGCAGAGACACCTTAGAAGCTTGTCTAACTTCTAGTCATGAGAGTGAGGGAGCCTAAACTGAGTTTGATAGGGAGATAGAGAAGTTGAGAGGTTTACTCGATGAGAGAACGTCAGACAAGGACGCGAGAGATGCTAACTGGGTTTCTCGATCCGAAGAGTTACCGCCAAGGGAAGCACGCATGGTGCCCTCTAGCAACATATTCCCGACTCTCTAGTTGAAGAAACTACCCTCCAATGTTAAATATGCTTTCCTAGGTAAAAGTGTGACATTGCCTATTATTGTCTCCTCTAGGCTAGATGAAGAGCAGGAGGGTAAACTATTAAAGATTTTGAGGAAGCACCAAAGTGACTTTGGTCGGTGTATAACTGATTTAAAAGGGATAATCCCTTTCATTTGAACCCACAAAATTCACCTCGAGGAGGACGTTAAGACTTCGAGAGAAATGCAAAGACGGCTAAACCCCACAATGAAAGATGTGGTGAGGACTGAAATCATAAAGTTATTGGATGCTGAGATTATCTACCTAATCTCGAATAGCAAGTGGGTGAGCCCCGTTCAAGTCGTCCCTAAGAAGTCGGGCATGATCATGATTGAAAATGTCAAGGGAAAGTTAGTTCCCCAACGTACCAACACTGGGTGGCACATTTGCATTGATTATCGGAAACTCAATGAGAGAACTCGAAAAGACCATTTTCCCTTGCCATTTATCGATTAAATGCTTGAAAGAGTAGCGGGTCATCCTTATTATTGCTTCCTAGACGGTTATTTCGAATATAACCAAATTGAGGTAGATGTACTTGATCAAGAGAAGACGACCTTCACTTGACCCTTTGGAATGTTTCCCTACAAACGTATGCCATTTGGCTTATGTAATGCATCGGCGACCTTTCAAAGGTGCATGTTGATCTTATTCAGTGACATGGTTGAGAGAGGGCTAGAGGTGTTTATGGACGACTTTAGTGTTTTTGGCACCTCCTTTGACCAATATTAAGCCAATCTTGAGAAAGTACTAGCCCGATGTATGGAAAAGAACTTAGTGTTGAATTGGGAAAAATGCCATTTCATGGTAACCAAGGGTATAGTTCTTGGCCACATCGTGTCATCCAAAGGGATTGAGGTTGATAGAGAAAAAATAGATGTCATAGCTGACCTACACCCACCTAAATCGCTGAAAGACATGCGCTCCTTCTTGGGCCACGCAGGGTTTTATAGAAAGTTCATTAAGGACTTTAGCGTTCTCGCTAGACCCTTAAGCAACCTTGTTATGATGGACACCCCATTTGAATGGACAAAATCATGCCAAAGTGCCTTTGAAAAATTGAAAAACATGCTTGTATCCGCTCCCATCATGCAAGCTCCGGATTGGTCCTTACTATTCGAGCTTATGCGTGATGCTAGCAATTATGCGATAGGGGTTGTTTTGGGCCAACAAAAAGATAACAAGGCTCATGTGATCTATTACGCTAGTCGGACTCTTACCGGACCACAACTCAATTACAACACCACGGAGAAGGAATTGCTAGCGGTCGTATTCTCTCTCGACATATTTCGATCCTATCTTATCAGATCCCATATCACTTGTTTCACCGACCACGCGACTTTAAAATATCTACTTGCAAAGAAAGATGAAAATTCGCGCCTCATAAGGTGGATCCTACTCCTAAAAGAGATTAATCTATCCATTAAAAATAAAATAGGAGTAGAAAACGTCATTATCGATCACTTATCACGGCCTTCGTCTGACGTACCTTGTGACCCCACACCCATAGACAAATATTTTTCGGATGAACAAATCTTTGCCACCTCTTCTTTGCCCTGGTTTGTGGATATAGTGAACTATCTTGTCACGGGAGCCGTCCCTCCTGATTGGACACTACAAGATAAGAAGATGTTCATCACTTGGTCGCGCATGTTTTTCTATGATGATCCACTCCTTTTTAAATATTACGCTGATCAAATCATCCGACGATGCGTACAAGATGACAAAATTCCAAAAGTCATCCAATTCTGTCATTCGGAAGCTTGTGGGAGCCATTTTTTCATGAAAAAATAGCCGCTAAAATTCTGCATAGTGGTTTGTACTAGCCCACAATGCTTTGATATGTTAACAATTGTTGCAAATCTTGTGAAAAGTGTCAAAGGATGGGAGTGATTACCCAACGAGACATGATGACATTAACCCTTATTCTCATCATTGAGATTTTCGATTGCTAGGGTATTGACTTCATGGGCCCTTTTTCCCCATCCTTTAGATTCTATAGATCCTAGTCACGGTAGACTATGTTTCTAAATATGTGGTAGCTATAGCTACAAAGACTAACGACAATAAAGTGGTGATAAAATTCCTGCACGAACACATACTTTCTCGCTTCGGTGCACCTAAAGCGATAATCACTGATAACAACGCACACTTTTGCAACAAGCCATTTGAAATACTTATGAAAAAGTATGGTGTCATTCACAAGGTGGGAACGACATATCACCCACAAACGAATGGGAAGACCGAGTTGGCTAATCGTGAAATCAAGCACATACTAGAGAAGACCGTCAATCCCGATCGAAAATATTGATCCCTTCGATTGAACGATTCGCTATGGGCCTACTGTACCGCATACAAGAACCCACTCAGAATGTCCCCATTCCGCTTTATTTATGGCAAACCTTGCCATATCCCCGTTGAGTTAGAGCACAATGCGTATTGGGCAATTAAGAGGTTAAATTATGATATGGATAAAGCCGGTGAAGCTCAAAAGCTTCAACTAAATGAGTTAGAGGAGATACACAATAATGCGTATGAGAACGCCAAGATTTTAAAAGCCCGAATAAAACTCGCACATGATAAGATTATTCGACTAAAAGAGTTACAATCGGGACAAAATGTACTCCTCTATAACTCCCGTCTTCATGTATTTTCGGGCAAATTGCGGTCTCGATGGACTGGTCCATTCATTGTGAAGAGCGTATCCCCCACGGAGCAGTAGAATTGGAAGATCCCAAAGGGGGGGACGCGTTCAAAATCAATGGACAGCACCTAAAGATATATGTTCAGGTGTGCGTAGAAGAGATCAACACCATTTGGTTGCGGACCCCATTTACGGGATAGAGTGAGCTTGAATTGAGAGGTCGTCACACCCCCGACGTGTATGGGGTGAATTCTTGTGTATAGCAGCTGCATGTAGGTTAGGACGATGGAGTCCGTAAGATCACATCACAAACAGAGAGAAATTAGAGCACTAACACGCTTTAGGAGGCAAGCATTTTTCTAAAGCCATAATATTGAGAGAGATAATCAAATCAATAGGATCATCGGGTTTCGGATCATAAGTAGGAGCAAGCGAAAGTCGTAGGAGGAGTATTTACCAGCCCATAAGTGGACTAGAGCCATTCTGGGGGCCAGACCAATCCGGTCCTGGGCACCCGAATTGGTCTGGATTGGAAAATATCGAAATAAAAAAATACAGGACCCGGATTGATCCGGTCCTGGGAACCCGGATTGGTCCGGTGTATGCAACTCTTTGCCTCCATTTTCGTGCCCTCCCTCCCTAACAACCATTTTCCCTCCGAATTCCTCCCCCTTTTCCCTCCAAATCCTACCCAACCATATCCCCTCACCACCTATAAATTCCACCCTTTCCCCACCCCTTCATCACCACCACTCACTTTCCTCCTCTTTTTCCCTTATTCTGCCCAAACACTCTTACCCCATCCCATCACCATGGAACCAATCACCTCCCTAAAAATACGATTCCATCACAATTCTCACAGACGGAGCCGCCGGCTACCGCTCCCGTCAAGAGCAACGGTGATGCAAACATTTTTTTTGTCAACCTCACAAACTCCAAATAGAGTGACAAGTTATTTGGAATAACATTCCTAATTCTGTCACTGCTCTTTTCATGTCACGGAATTGGTGTCGTTTCCTCAACGAACCTCATGAAGCGGTTTGGCCTAATGCGGTACGCACCTTCTATGGCTTCCTTGTTCGCACCAGCCACCATACGACCGAAGCTTATATTGGCAGCGTCCACGTCCCTTACTCTTTGGAACTTCTATCCCAGAAGTTGGCTGACAAAGATGTCCCATCCCAACAGCAATACATATACCCAAACCCTCTCACCCTGCTTGAAAAAGACGTGTTCATGTCTCGCATCGACCCCAATGCTAATTAGAATATCGAAACCTACCCGGTGGGCTGGCTAAGTAATAAAGTGGGCCTCACTTTCAAAATAGTGTGCGCTAACATTCTCCCCATGGGCAATCAGTCGGCGATGCGCCCGCGTCAAGCTACCCTCGTCGACCACCTCTTCGACCACAACACCCGGATTAACCTGAATGCGTGCATTTACAAAGATATATTCTTCTCCGCCACGGATAAAAATGGTATCACCCCTCTCCCCTTTCCCCGACTCATCACATCCATGTTAGCCGACGCCGGCATTACACCCCCACAAGATTTCCCGCGCTTACCAACCCCTTTTGTGTTCACCACCTGGACCAAACGGGAAAAAAAACAAGCCCGCATCCAAGCCCGAATGGAACAAGCGGCTAGTGATATCAAAGAGGAGGAAAGTGATGAAGAGGCGCAAGAGAGAGATGATAACGAGAACAGAGGCGAAGAGGAGGATGACATTTTGATGGGTGAGGGCGACGCAGATTATGACAGTGGTGAAGATTCTCATTTTTCACCCGCCAATGAAGAAATTAATAGGTGTCTCATGATGGTGGAAACCCGGGTTGACGGATTCATCGCACAATACAATAGGGACCAAGCGACATATCAACGGGATCAAGCGGCCTACCGAAGGGACACGAGCATGATGCATCATCTCCAAACTCAAATGTATGAACTCAACTTCGGTGGACCACCTCCCAGCTTTTTCAATGACCCGTATGACCCCAGCACGCCCGGAAGCTCCAACCCCCTGCCCAGTGATGTTTTTTATGAAATAGTTGTTTAATTGTTGGCTGTCTTCACATGGTTGTTGTATGTTTCCTTTCCGTTTGTAACAGATGCTTATCCTTTATATAAAAATTTGCATTTTTGTTTTATTTGTTCGTTTTATTTTCTCGCACCTTTAATTCTCTTTGAGTTAAATTTTAGTCATTTTTGCTTGAGGACAATGCAAAAGTCTAAGTTAGGGGGGATCACAAGTGCGTCTTTTTAAAACTTCACAAATTTTCAAAAATGCCCAGAAATTTCAAAAAAATTAAAAAAACTTGAAAAATCCAAAAATATTTTTCTTCAAAAGAAATAAAAATTGGAATTCAAAATTTTCAAAAATATCATTAAAATTTGGTTTAAAGTCTCAAATTGTAAATACTCCCATTTTACCCAATACACCTTTAACCCAAAAAAGCCCTATCAGAGTCCAAATTGCGAAATTGGTTACTGCGTGGAAAGCTAAAACACAAAAAGATAATAAAAGAGATTATAAATATGAATTATAGGCAATGCTCCCGTTTTCTTGTAACCATAATCCGATGATGAGATCCAATTACAATAAAATTATGTCTTTCTATTTGTGTGCGTGAAATTGGTTCCAATGCATTTACTCTTACAAATCATGCATACCGAGATAAAATAACCATCCCTTCGAGAAATTCGGTTGTGAGAGCATCCCGTGAGATTTTGAAATCAAAATGAATTTTCAGAAAGTAATGTAATGATCAATCAGTGGAAATCCGTGACTGAATTTCTCGCTCCGCACACATGCACTATGATTTGAGACTCTTGAACATGAATTGATGATGACTATTCTCTGAGATAGTTTGAGTTATACAATTTTTACGTATTTTGAGTTTTCTTTGAGTCGAATTTTGTGGGTATATTCACTGCAAACCCTCACGAGACACAACTCGTCCTACTAGGGTAACCTAGGGGTTTAAAGGCTTGTTGCATACGCTAAATGCAATCGCTTGCCCGCAAAGAGGTATTCTATCCCATTTTAGAGTTGGATCATATTTTGATTCTTTTTCATTGCATGGGACGATCAAAGTTCTATGTTTGGGGGGTTTGATTAGGCATAAATTCTTCTAAATTTACCCCTCAATTTAGAGGCTTTTATTAGCTTGAACAACGTAAAATGAATTAGTTTATCTCATATATGTGCTAATGGTTCGGTCTAACAAGTATCCCGAGTTTCGTGTATTTCTTATTAATTTTATAGGTATTTAACACATGAAAGAAAGAAAGAAACTGAAAGAAGCAAGAGAAAAAAAAAGGACAAAGCAAAAGGGAAAAAGCATAATTTCTACCAGGAATCCGGTTGAGGACCCAAAAGAAAAGTCGAAGATCTCGCATTTATGAAAACGTAGGAAGAAATGACATCCCAATCTGAGTTCTGTATTAGAAGTTATAAAGACCCGAATATGTGAGAAAATCATGAGATTTTGAAGAGATATTGAAGAGAAGTTGAGAAGCCATAGCCGACCAATCCGATATCCCCAAAAAACAGACCAGCTCGGCCCTTATAATCACTACATAACGACCTGTTTAGCGAAATAATTCGGTTTGTTTAGAAAATGGATCAATCCGGTTGCCAACCGGACCAGTTCGATATGTCCTGATTGGATCGATTCGGTGATCGAGATTTGAGTTGATCTTCTTCTTGATAGAGTTTTGCATTAATCCAACTCTTATAAATTTCGTTGGATATAAATTTAAAATAACTTCCAGATAATGGGGGGAGGCTTCTAATTTGTTTTTAGAGAAGCTTTGTAATTTTCTTAGAGAATAAACAACAAAAACCCTAGTTTGATTCCAATTTTGCAATCCAAGTAAATTCATTCCAATTCTTGCTTTCATTATTGCAGTAGTTAATGCTTTAGTAGTAATTTCAATATTCTTCATCTTCAATTGTTAGTAAAAATATTTTCTTTCATTCAAAACATGTTTTCTTCTAGTTTTAGTATGCCCGGCTAAGTTGTCAAGGGTTGGGGTGCATGAACCCCATCCGATGTAATTCATGATAGTGGAAATAGATGTTGAAATCAAAATTTTAGATGAATTGTATCGTAATTAATACGATACTTCTTTAATTCATCCTTTTCTTACATACTGTGTGGGCTACGATCCCTTATATATGTAATACTTAGGAGAAATAAAGACCGAATTTTAATCCACTCTTTGCTTACATACTGTGCGGGCTACGATTCCTCATATATGTAATACTTAGGAGCTTTAAAAAGTTGGGTTCATTCAAAGCTTTAATTATGAATTTTGTATCCTACGAACTGAATTACTAGGGTGTGGGGGATTGTAACCTGCCCTATCTTTCTCATTTCATAAGTAAAGTTTTAGTTAAATCGTCATTTATCTTTAGGCTAATTAGAAGTAGTTGCATTTCATTCGTTTATAAATTCCTTAAATAATCATTTTTAAAATTGCATCTAGTTTTAGTCATTTCACAATCCAAATCACCTTTTCGTTCTTTTTAGAAGTCAAAGTTAAGTTACCTTCGTCTTTCCAAAGTCGTTACGACTCCGTTCGTTCCATTTCCCTGAGGATCGATACTCGACTTATCGGATTATTACTTGAGCGACAGGCTTGCACTTGAGCCTAAATAGCAGTCACACTAGACACATACTCAATTGATAATGGACAATATAAATAATGTCCTTAAAATCTCCCCTATGTCTATGACGGTAAAAAATAAAAGCATATGAATTATCAAACTAAAAAGCCTATACAAATCTAATACCCTAACTTGAACCCAAAACTTAAAAGGTACTAATTTGCAAGTCTCAAACTTTTCTTCAAATTCTTCAACATCAAATCTTCAAGCTTTTCTCATTAGGGTGCGTAATCTATGATCTTTAATCTTGTACCTACACACATGAGACAAATAAAATACCTTTGTGATGCATCGAGTTTGAAATGATAGAAGAATACATCAATCAATCAATAGTCAATTCTCCCCCATAATGCAAAAACTCCCCCATACTTCATTTTCCCCTTTTTTATTTTTCCGAAATATAGAAGAAAATGAATAAATGCAACATACATGGAGTTATCACGATAAACAAGGCAAACAACTACGATCATCAAAGAGATACTCAAAACAATTCCATAAACTATGTTTATTTTTTCAATTTTTCATACAGAGATGCAATTTTTTTTACACAAATCACACCATGAATTTACACTAGGACAACCAAATCATGGAAACGGAATGAATGGGTGTGAATCATATTCAAAAGTCAAATCAATGTAATCAAGCATAACATATGTGCACGATGAACATGTGTACTCCTAACGAATGAATTCCAAACTCATCCTTAAGTGTAAAAAAATGTTTAATTTATATGACATTGACTCAATCCATCAACATATCAAAGTCAATCATGATTACCACACCAATAACGTCTAAAACATTCCCACACCAATAATGTCTAAAAATATGTATTTCTTTTTTATGATGCTGTCAGAACGTGCAAACCCGTTTTTCATTACTTTCCATCCAAACTCCCTCATAAAAAATTATACATTTATTTTTCTTTTGAGGTGGCCCATTTTGGCCTATTTATCTTTTTATTGCCTTTTAATTTTTTCGAGATCTTCTTAACGGTGGCTTTCACGACGAGTTAATTTTGAACTCTCACAGCCCTTTACCGTGATTCACTCATTATATTTTGTTTCAATTAAATCCTCATGGTAAATGGTTTTTACATGCACTACTTTCATTGTCAAGTTTTATCGCATATGATTCATTTTAAAGACAGAATTGAGATGACAATACTCCGGCCAATATGTGATAAACAAGTACAAACAGTTAAATAAATTCGTGCAAGTGTGCAATAAAGGAACTTATGAGTCAAACATGTAGGTAATAACAACTAATCACATCTCAAAGACTCCAAATATTTTAAAGGATAAAAACAAAATGATGATGCATATCAAAACACTATTAAACAGTCACATAGATATGGAATGAAATTGTGACTCGGTCATCCAAAATGTCCATTCATATACGGTGTAAAACAAACTACAAAAATCTTTGTGACTTTTACCAAAAAAAAAATTATCAAAATAAATCTTTTTGGCTTTTTCAAAATTTTTCTAAAAAAAAAAGAAAATCTTTTTGTATTTTTCCAAAAGAAAACATATCTACAAAAATGGTACACTAGCAATAGGTGAAAATATCATCATGTAAATTATCCTTTGCTAGCAAACAAGTCTAGACCTCAATCGGTATATGCGGCGGAGTTTTCCAAAGGTGGTGAAATACTATGAAAAACATCCATCAAGTCATGTGAACTCTTGACTAAAAACTTTATCTGCTCATTAAGATGTGCAAACTCTCGCGTAATCATCTGGAGCATCATGTGTGGGTATGTGTGTGTGAACACGTGTAGTAGTAAAACGTGACACATAACTCAACTTAAAACTAAACTCCCTAAGGTGTTCCCTATTCTTGCAATGGGAACAAACATACACATGACTAGGTACACCTCTCTCAAAACATCTACGGTGCACTCTCCTATCAGGTACAGGATGCCTAGGTGGGTAGAGTTGAGAGCCATGTGAATCTATCACTAAAGCGGGAACCAGCTCGGGTGCAACAAAGGAAGTGGATGCACCATCATGACCTTTTCCTAGACTCTCACTACTAATCAAAATGGGATTGAGAACCATCTTTCCAACCTTCTTAGATGCGTTCTCTAAAAGGACTTTGACCTCCCGGAAACGTTCGATATCACTCTCAAGTTGGGATAGATATGTCGTCAGACTAGACATCATGTTAGTCAAATCACTCTTTTTTTATCTAAAGCAATCAACCATTCACTCAAAGAAACCTTCACATTCTCGAGTTGAATTGCTTTCGCCTCAAACACCCTCAAAACATCTAAATCTCTCTCCAAATCTCTCACCCTAAGACCTAACTCCTTATTCAATTTCTTAGTCTTTAAGGTCTCGGCGTACAAATCTCTAAAAATAATCTGGATCTCACTCTCATATCCACTTTCACTATCATCCTCACTCAAAATAGTCAAACTATCATCCTCCTTGGGGGTCTCACGTGCACAAGTATCCTCATTGTCGTGGGACAAACTAGAAGTGCACATGTGGCTAGCTAAAAATGCAACAAACTTTCCATGTGAAGACAAATCCCTCGAATCATTCACCTCACCCTCACTATCGCTAAGAGTGGATGGCATGGAATATTTCTTTCCCTTTATTCTTAGCCTAGTGGGACACTCAAATTCTCTATGACCCTACCCTCACACTCAAAACACTTCTCTTCTTCTTCTTCTTCTTCTTCTTCTTCTTCTTCTTCTTCTTTCTCACCTTCACCGCTCTCTTTAACCACATTTTTATTCTTCTCAAAAAATATTTTATTGGAAGAATTTTATTTTGAAAATTTGAGAAACTTTTTAAAAAAATTTGCAAGCATGACCATATCAAAATTAACCTCACCCTCAGAGTCGGACACACAAAAGCTCACTTTCTTTTTCTTCTCTCTCTTGGAAACTCCCTCTCCCTTCCTAGACTAGGCTCTAAGTTCTATCCATCTATCCTTAGGCTTGATAGTGTCAGGAAATATGTCAATTTTATATGTATGGAGGTCTCCTACCAGCTCTTCTAACTTTAAATTAAGCAGCGATCATAAAATCTTTTTAACCACTTGTGCATCAGGTATTGGCTAACCAAGATTGAAACTAGTGTTGACAATGTGAGATGAATGTGCATAAAAGTCATCAAAACACTGATGTAACAACCCTCGCTTTTAGGAGGATCGTTTTATATTAATTTACTGCATAAGGTAATTATATAAAATGTGGAAAAAGGAGTAAATATTAATTGAGTGAGTTGAAAGTTAATATTTACTAGATTGTTGCATATTTACGGTATGTGTAAGTAAATATCATCATGTTGCATGTTTTATAGTGTCATGTGTTTTAAATGACATTATGGTTTAAATAAAACCGGAACTTGAAATGATTTATAAAATTGTCGGATGCCAATTTAGAGGGCGCAGTTAGTCCCGAAATGTGCGAGACAGTCAAAATAAGTGTTATATTGTATTTTCATATTTCGGGCACTTTTGACTGGTTTTAACTTAAATGCGTATTTGGGAGTCATTTTAATGTGGTATTAACCACTTAAGTTGGGAATTTTAGACTTGAGCCACGATTTAAGTCTTGCACCTCATTTATTCTCTGAAGTGTGCATTTCCTAACCTAGAGAGAGAGAGAGAGAAGAGGAGAAAGAAGAGAGAGATTGGAGATTGAAGCTTGGGATTGCACCTACCACAAAGAAATTTGAGATTTCTACGTCAAGGCAAGTTTTTTACTTGCTAATATGTGATTCAAGATGAATAAATTGTGTTGATAGTTGTGTATTGATATAAATGGAATAAATACGGATTTTGTGGTATTTTATCCCTAACCATAGTTTGATTTGATGATATTGTGGAGTATATTAGTTGATAATCATGTAGGATGATTTGGGGTAGATTAATGTTGTTCGATGAGTGTAAAAATGGAAGAGATTTGAGTTTTGGGGAAAAACTAGGGTTCATAACCCGTAGCCCCTTCTTGGCCAATTCGCAGGGGCGAATCGATTCGGCCCTAGGGCGAATCGATTCGATAAGGGGCCAGCCTATAGGTCTGCAAATCCGAATCGATTCAGGTTAAGGCCGAATCAATTCGACTAATTGCAAAATGTGGGATTTGTCATCCGAATCGATTCGCTTTTGGGGGAATCGATTCGAAATCAGGCTATATTTGAGTTATTTTTCTAACTCAATTTTTATCCTTTTTCTTTAGGCTTAGGACCTAGGAGCCTTCTTGTATGAAGTAAACATAGAGTTCTAGAGTCCTAGATGAGTTGGGTAACTACCCTAGAATAGAAATGATTTATATGGGGTTATTCCGGGGGTATGCCAATTTATGTTAGGGCATTCTTTTCTTTTAGTTGATTATTATGAGAATAGGAGTTGTAGTGTTATGTTTGGGAGACTTTAGAAGCTCAATTGAGCTATGTTTGTCTTGATGGTTTACAATAACACCACAAACGAATCGTGGGAGAATAAATTGAAAGTTTATTCATTCATTGAGGTTACAATGATAAGATGTATTAAGTATGGCGCTAGGTAAAATATGAGGTATTTACAAAAATATAAATGACTATGGTTTCAGATAAAATGAAACATACATGTGTAAAAATGGAAAATGAAAATGAGACTAATATGGTAAATGATAATTTACTTAAACACACCTCTTTAAATGTTATCATAAGGGAAGTTCGCGCATGAGGAGATGCCCCCTGGCTAATGAATGCAGAGTGGATATAGTCCTAGGCCATATGAGCGATTATTGTATGTTTTCGCGCTGGAGAGGTGATTCTGGGTGTGGTCATGACTCTCCCGCAGTCATATGGCCGCTTCCCGACGTCTTGCGTTATTGGTGCCCAGGTTGTCTTGGTTGATAGACCTTGGAAGATGATAGTCATTTAGGGGCGCGTCCAGTGGGGAAACCCGGAGGGACGGTCTTAGAATCATTATATGTATATGAATATAACAATTCTTAATCAAGTAGGACTTGATGTATGATAAATGCCATAAAGAGCATAATGACATGCCATAAAGAGCATATGATAATGATTATATTCCTGATGAGGAATGGAATGCCACAAAGAGCATATAATTGAGATAAGAGCCATAAAGAGCATATGATAATGATTATATTCTTGATGAAGAATGGAATGCCACAAAGAGCATATAATTGAGATAAAAGCCACATAGAGCATATAATTGTGATTATATTTCCTGATAAGGAACGAAACTATGAAATGAATCAGTAATAAGGAACGAAACTATGAAATGAATCAGTGTATATGACGAAAGCTTTTAATTTAATGTTAATCGTTCTTATTCTCCTGCATAACTAAATTAAATTTATGATTATTTAAATTGTCTTAACTTATGCATTGAATTCTGTAGGTAGATTATTATTACTATTAGTCATGGTTTACTGTTCATAACTGTCATACTCTTTATTCATCTGGTGATCATATAAAACTGGGCCCTGACCCGTTCATATTTCTTGTTGTGCATGAATCTTGTATCCGCTCAGGTGCTCCACCGCAAGGACGCCTGTTCTGACTTTTCTATTTCGGTCTTTTGGGGAGCCGTGATACTTTGCGGATATTACGGGATACTTGGTATAGACGCAGTCATTCTTGTACTCTAGTTATGATCGGGTCATTTACTCGAGTGTGAGGCCCAAACTTTTTTACTTGTCTAATGTAATGTATTATGTAATTTACTGAACTTGTTTAATATTATTGTAAGAGTCTGTTGACCGACAGCATATTCGGTCCCTTATTGTATATTTGATGTGTATGTAATATAATTTCTTTGGGGTTTCCACTTTCTTTTTTAAATTGGGTTGTTTAAATTATTTCCTTAACTTTAAAACCAAAATTTTTGGCAACCCATTTTTCTGAACTCTTGAGTGGTTATCCTGTATACTTTTTATATTGTTGCGATGCTGAGAATGATTCCATCCATGATTCCTGTTATATTGGAGTATCGGGCTGGCCACCCCATATTTTGGTGAGCGGGTTGTCACAACTGAGTCTCAAGCATGGTTATTATTTCAAATTGAGTAGTTAAATTTTGAATTTTAGACTCTTTGACCACATTAGTGTCTTCGTGGGTAAGTTATAAATATTCTCAAGCTTCTTTTGATGTGAGGCACATTATAAAACGTCAAAACTCCTCGGGAGTAACGACACCAGAAATTGAATTCAACCCACATGAATTAAAAGTGATTCATTTAAATTCATCCTCAGACCGGTAGTCACAGCTTTTAAAGATGTTATGTTATCTACAATGACAATGGGAGGTATCCACCTTCCTTCAAAAACTGCCCAAACATGCTCATCAATGGCCTTTAACTGTAATCTCATACGTGCTTTCCAGTAGGCATAATTCAAAATTGGGTATCCGATTATATTAGTGCTCCAACGGAAAAATTGTAATTTTTCACAAAATAGAATTAAAAAAAATCAATATCACACAAGTTTTGCTGAAAAAGGAATACTCGGTAAATTTGAGTAACCTCATCTGATACCAATTTGTAAAAAGTGCGCAATGCCGTGTGATATCAATTCGAACAAATTTGCAAATTTCCAATTTAAATACTTATTTAATCAGTGTCAATTTTTAAACAAAATTATTAAGTCCAATTTTATTTCATCCCTAAACAAACTTCTAGGTGTAGTGGATCATGCCAACACAAATAAAATTACTGACTCACAGTTTTCAGGAAAAATCCCTTTCGGGCAAAACCTTTTATTTTTCTATAATGATTATAATGAAATCTGCAAAGAATTTACCTCTGTAAACTCTCAAGATCCTCAGTTCTGAATCAATAATGAATCGACCATAGAATATCCACAAAGATGCGCAGTCTTGAATCATCCGAGGAATACCCAGAAGTACTCTCTTTGACATGCAGTCAACGTCATCCCATCACCTCCCTCAAGCGACACCTAGATCAGCAGTAGAGATCCTCTATACAAGAGAAAATTCACTCAATATGTGCTCTTGGGTTCCAAAATAACTCACATAAACTATTGGGATGAATTGTGAATTGAAAACAAGGATTAAAACCCTAAAAGTGAGAAGACAAATATTTCTGCAGTAGCAGTTATCGTAAAATAGTAATCTCGTGTCTTCTTAACAAGGACAAAGTTGGACAAACCTATTTATACAAAAAGTTAAGGCGTATCGCTCGAACGAGAAGTCAGTTTCGCTCGAATTCAAATGACTTCACGCGACTTAAAGATGTCGCTCGAACGATGTCCTCTCTCGCTCGTACGAGAAATTAAAAAAATAAATTTTTTTTTATTTCGTCAGAAAATAGTCCGCCTTAACACTTAAAAAATTTATTTTGACGAAAAATTCGCTCCAACACTTAGAAAAAATTTCATTATAGTTATCCCAATATTCTAAATGAAATGATAAGTTACTTAAAACAAAACTTTACCAAAGTTAAACTTGCGGAGCTTGAATGTTGAAGAAAACTTGAAATTTGGATCCGTCTTATTGCATATGTGATCTTGAACTTTCTTCGACGGTTGTAGTGGTATACAACATACTCAATTGATAACGGACAATATAAATAATATCCTTATAGTCTTATGCTAAGGTGGAGCACATGATGGTAAGTTTTTAGTTTTCTTTAATTTTAGTTATTATAATTTAGCATTAATTTGCATTACTTACTAATTCTGTATTATTTTATTTCAAGAGACGGAGAGTGGGCCTTGGGGTAGGCCCCATAGGCTCAATGCCTATGTGATAATTCAGACAAAAAAGGGGAAGGACAAGGAGGTGGCCTCGAGCGTCACTGCCACCATTGTCAGTTGTAAATGTTTAATTTTTTCAATTATGTTATAATTTTTTTATTTACATAATTGACTAATCGTGTACTTTTTGTTTATTCAGGGAAAGCTTAAGAAAGTTCATGGGTCACAGTCTGATGCCGACAAATCCTCTTTGTCTACGGACGCACTCAGTCAAGTGCTCGACCCGGATTGCAAGGGGAGGACTAGGGTGTAAGCTCGGGGGTGGGGAAGTACAAGACCATAGGAATGAAGACGAGCAATAGTGGGTTGGCCCATAAGGTGGACTACTATGATGATAAGTTATCAGGGTTAGAGGTGGTAGTCCTAGATATGTACGCCTTCATGAAGCGTTAGTTGGGAAAGGGAAAGGGGAAGGAGAAGGTAGTAGAGGACAAGGATGAGGATGCCGATATTGAAGACATTGCTTCCTCTACGATACGCGCAGACTCAGAGCCATATGATGATCAATTTGACATAGTGACCCCCATCGAGCGGCTTATGTCAACACTCGATTAGTTGAGCGTGCATCTATTCGACATATATTGTTGCCCGCTGATATCAAGGGCGTTGAGGGATTTGAACTTCCACCCGGGTATGCTTGTTCATGGACGTCCCGTCCAAGACATTGAGTTAAGATTACGCATAACACATTCTGTGTAGGGAAAGGATAACTCACCTATATGGTTGCACGAATAATACGGTGTTCAACATATTTGGGGGTATGAATTCATATGTTGTGTGGCCTTCCTTCCTCCTCTGACATGATGGAGATTGACATTATTTCTCTCTTTTTATTTTAAAAATTGGATTGTATTTATATTCTTTTGATTTTGGTACAATTTGGTTTGCATATGATGGATATTTTCATTTCTATTTTGATATGGATTATAAATGCCTTGATTTAGTATATGATTTGTATTTTATTTGGATATATTTGCTATTTGAACAAGAATAATTTTCTTATTACGTGTACAAATATACTGTTGGTCAGTGGCAGTGGCCATACTGCCCAGCAGTTTTTTTTTTAAATTCTTCCTAGAATTGTCATGGTCAAAAACCGTGACAAAGAAACTTATCACGAATTTGTCACGGTCTTTGACTATAACAATTTTTTTGACTTGTCATGGGCTTGTCACGATCAAAGACCGTGACAAAAACTTGTCAAGGTCAAAGGCCGTGATAGGACCGTGACAAGTCTAATGAACTTATTACGATCAAAGATCATGACAAGTCCGTGATAAAGAAGTTGTCACCCCCAGACTTGTCACGGTCATTGACCTTGACAAGTTGGACTTATCACGGTCAATGATCGTGACAAGTTGACTGTTTTGGTGTAGTGACGCGTCTAATTGATATTGGCTATCGTTTTTGTGTTCTTGGGATTTCCCTTCCTATCCCTTATTGCATTACGTTTGTAACCCTTGGGTATTGAGAGCCTAAGGTGGTGGTCTGGTTTATTCCACGAGTTGTGTATTGACTTCGATTGGGTTGTGTTTCTGCAGGGATATCTTTTGTTGGTTAATGCCTTACTAATTGGAACATGGATATACGTTTTTAGCCTGGTCTATCTTCATTCGATCGTTCTTACCCAAAGTCGTTTCGGCATACACTGTGAATTTTCCTTATATATATATATATATATATTATTTTATTTATCTTGGCATGGAGTTATTCTCATTTTTAAATCTGGTGTGTGCATTTTTTTTCTGTTTTCAAATCTGGTGTGTGTGTGTGTGTGTGTGTGTGTGAGTTGGCTTTAACGCAGTGTTTAACTTGTATTTGTGTTTAAACTCAGGTGTAACTCAGTGGTTTAAATCTGTGTGTAACTTGGTGTTAACTCAGTGTGTGTAATTCAGTGTTAACGCAGTGAGTGTAACTCGGTCTTAACTCAGTGTGTTCACTCATGCTTTCAAATCTGTTCAAAATTAATTAATTTTTTTTAAACAGATTATTTTAAGTTAAAACAAAAACTAAGGTAAGTAGGGTTTAAACTTAAGATTGTTGGTGTGTGTTTGACTTGTGCAAAAACCTATCACATTATAGTGTTTGAGAGTGTTTGTTTGGTATTATACCTGCTTATTTTATCACCATTTGCCTATTATCCTTGTTAACTAAAATTAGACATAACCTGGTGTGTTTTTAGTCTCTTTTTATAAACAAGTTAATTTTTATGTTCTGATTAAAACAAAACTTTAATTAATTTTGTTTGTTGCACAACTTCACTGGTTCTTGGATTTTAGTGTGTGGTTGTGCGTATGTTCTAGTTGTTATTACCTGGGTGTTATTGGATTGACTAAATTTTAGTCAAGTTGGGTTGTATTTTAGACTAGGTTGGTTGTACGACTTGTATTTGCTTAGTTTAATTTATTATAAGCTGGTTGGACTGTAATCTGTAACTAATAGATGGTAATAGTGCATTTGGGTGTGTGAGTTTTCCTGCGACTAAGGACACGGGGTTTTCCTTCAGGATGGTTTCCTCGAGAACAAATACTTTGTCAATTTTTTCTTTACTTCGTTATATTCTAAATTATTTTATTTTAGTAGCATCATCACAAATTGACGCGACCACAGATGTGTCTAGTGTGCGTGCTATGTAGGCTCAAGTGCAAGCCTGTCGCTCAAGTAATAATCTGATAAGTCGGGTATCTATCCTTAGGAAAACAGGACGAACTAAGTCGTGACGACATTGGAAAGATGAGGAAATCCTAGCTTTGACTCTAAAAAGAACGAAAAGGTGATTTTGGGGAAACGGAACAACTACAACTAGATGCAATTTTGAGAATAATTAACTAATGAAACTAAGAGCAAACAATATGCAACTACACTACTTAAACAAAATGCTGATGATAAATCGACTAAAAGTTTTACTATGAGATGAGAACAATAGGTCGAGTTACAATCCCCCACACCTTAGCAATTCACGTAGTAGGATACTAGGTTCAGAATTAGAATTTTAAACGAACCCGGTCTTTAGTACTCCTAAGTATTACATATATGAGGGATCGTAGTCCGCATAGTATGTAAGCAAAGGATGAGAAAGCCATGTCACATTAACCAATATGCGCGTCGCACTCTTAAGCATCCTGGTTACCTAGAGCAAACGAGATCAAAAGTCCTACGACGGTTGCACCAGTTATACAACACGATTCATTTAAGATTTTAGTTCAAAAGTCTATTTCCACTATTTTGGATTACATCGGGTGGGGTTCATGCACCCCAACCCTTAGAAAATTAGCTAGACATAATTAACTTAGAGAAAAATAGGGTTTTTAAGAAATAAAACATTAACTCTAAAGAAACTAATTGGTAAGGGAATTTAAAATTCAAAACTAGCAATTAAAACTAATGAGCAATCGAAAATTAAAGAAAAGTACTACTTGAATTGCAGGTAACCAAAACTTGAATCCTTACAGCAAAGCTTCTTAAGAAAAACTAGGGTTTTTTACTACAAAAACCCTCTCCTCCTACTTAGCTAACCTAAAAATTGAACTCTTAATGGACATTTTTTTGTCTAACAATAACTAGAGATTAAATACATCACGAAAAATCTAGAATTGTAGCTAAATCAAACTTTAAAATCGGAACAGAAAATCAAGTTTATCCTTGGATGACCAGTCCGTGTGTTCAGTGGCGGATCGGTCCTTCTTCAAATTCGGATCGATCATTTTTTCTAAGAAATGGGATCGGTGTCCGCTATGGCAATTTTTCCAGTGAGTGCTGAGGATCCGTATCGAACTTTTTATTTTGAAAAAGGGATCGGTCCTCCTTGTCATTTTTTCCAATAGGTTTTGAGGGGTCAAACCGGTCCTTTTATTTTGGAAATAGGATCGGTCCGCAGTTGGTCTTTAAATTCTCTTCAATTTCTCTTTAATTTTTTGCATCTTTAGAACCCCGTAACTTCTCTCCTTGAACTCGGAATTGGACGTCATTTCTTCCTATGCACTCGTTGAATTAAGATCTTCAACTTTCAACTTGGGTCTTCTTCCTAATTTCGGATGGAAATTACGTTTTTTCCCATTTGACTTTTATTCTTTCCCTTTGACTTTCTCCTTTCTTTCCTTAGCAATAAATACCTATAAAGGATCTGAAAAAAGCACAAAACTCGAGATACTACGTAGAAAGGTCAGTAGCATATAAATGATATAATTCAAGAGCAATTGCATTATTCGAGATGCTAAAAGATACTAAATTAGGGACTAAGATTGGAAGAATTACTGCCTACTCAAACCCCCTAACTTAGAACTTTGCGCGTCCCGAGCAATGTAAAAGGATTCAACTACAACTCAGATCGTGAAAATAATTTTATTAGGATGGAGTACCACTTGCACGGGCAAGCAATTTCATTTAGCGTATGCAACAAGCCTTTAAACCCCTAGTAGGACGAGTTGTGTCTCGTGAGGGTTTGTAGTGAATATGCCCACAAAATTTGACTAAAAGAAAACTCAAAATAATCAAAAATTATATAATTCAAACGTTTCCAGAAAATAGTCATCATCAATTCATGTTCAAGAGTCTCAAATCATAATGCGCGTGTGTGAAGCCAGAAATTTAACCACCAATTTCCACTGGTTGACCATTACGTTACTCATTCGAAAATTCGTTTTGATTCAAATTCTCACGGGATGCTCTCACAAACGAATCTCTCAAAAGTGTGGCTATTTCTCTCGATGTGAATGATATAAAGAGTAAATGCATTGGAACCAAGTTCACGCACTCAAAATTCAAAAGAAGAAAATTTATGGGGTAAAAAGATCTCATCATTAGAATACGATTACAAGGAAATGGTAACATTGATGCTAAATCGCACATTTAATCTCTTTCATTATCTTTTTGTGTTTTTGCTCTCCACGCGGTAATCAATTTCGCAATTTGAACTCGGTTAGGGCTTTCTTGGGGTTAAGGTGTAATTAGGTAACAAGGAAATGGTTCGGAAATCTGGAATTGAAAAATATTCTTAAGATGTTCATTAGTTCTTTTCCAGGCTTCTGCTAATTTTTTTTTGCTTCGCTCTCTCTCTCTCTCTCTCTCTCTCTCTCTCTCTCTCTCTATATATATATATATATATATATATATATATATATAATATTTTTCATACTTTTCTTTTCTTGTTATTTTTGTTGAGCATTTATATTCTTTTGCCCCTTTGTATTGCACCATTTGGACTAAATTTATGAATTTTTCAACTTTCTCAATTCCGGGCCAATTGGGTGTTTTCGGGTTGTCAAACGAAAGGAAAAATTTTATTCGGCTCAAAACGGGTTGCAAAAAGGGGTCCTTTTTCACGAGTTTTTCTGGCCAACATTTTTGGGTGACAAACGAGGGCTTACTTCATTGTCCAAATTACTAATTGCGTTACCATATGCATTTCGAGATTGTTTTAAGTTTAGAGACATCTCAGCGCGATTTTCGAGGGAACATTACACACTATTCCCTTAACCGATCAAAACAAGGGTATTGATATCTTAACGACTTTTTAGACGCATAATTAGAATCTTGAGTTAACCATTAACTCGAATTGATTTATACACTCACAAAAATAATAGGTTCGAAATCTCACTAGGTTAGTTAATCTCCACATTTATTCGTTAATTCGTCTATGTTCGCTCAATTTCCATATTTGGTCAATTTCGGCTTTGTGTACTATGTTCTTACAATTTGAGACATTAACTCAAATTTTAATGATATTTTTGAAAAAATTGAATTCCACGTTTTTGTTTATTTTGAAGAAAAATATTTTTGGTTTTCTTGAGTTTTTCAATTTTTTGGTAATTTTGAAGTTTTCTAATTTTTTTTGGCATTTTTGCAACTTTGTGAAGTTTTAGAAATACACACTCATCCCCCCCCCCCCCCCCCCCCCCCAACTTAGACTTTTGCATTGTCCCCAATCAAAAGGGATAAAATCTAAATAAGGCAAAATAAGAGTGTGAAAAATAAAACAAACAAATGAAGAAAAATGAAGATTTTTATTCAAAATGACTGTGGTATAGGAAAAAGGAAAGAGCATATAAGCACACTAACAAACTTCCAACCAACATAATCACCAAATACATGATTCCCTGGGGCAGGGGGTTAGAGCTACCGGGCGCGCTAGGGTCTATGGGTTATAAAAGTAGGATGGGGGCGGGGCATTGAAGGACATCTCAAACATCTGAGCCTAAAGCCTATGCATTATGCTCGTGTCGCGACTATAAGCGCGTTGCTTCTCTTCCCTATTAGCATCATAGTGCGCTACGAACCCCGAGAGTTGTGTTTCAAGCGCAGAAATGCCCGCATCAATGTGGCGTCCCGGAAGCTCATAGTCAAGATCCTCCTCTTCCACGTATTCGGGTTCCTCTCCCTCGAACATGCTCACGTCATCCGTTGCCACTTCATCGTCCGAGTACTCATCGACGCACTCCTCCTCATTGTTATCGTCACTAGCAGCGGTAACCTGTCTAGCTTGGTGAATGTCCCTTTGCGATGCGCTTTTAGTGCGGGTAAGCTGTCCAAAAGGATTGGCACTACACCAAAACTAGCGATTGGTCACGGCCAAAATCCCTGACCAAGACTGTGGGTCGCGAACTTGGGCCGTGATCATTTCGAGCGTGACCAATTTCGTGGGTCGCAGCCAAATCCGTGACCAAAAAATGGTCACGGCCCGCAGGGGGTCACTGCAGATGGTCGCGGACTTGGGCCATGACCCATGGTGTGATGGATTGCGGCCCTCGTTCGTGACCCACAACTGTGACAAATTGGTCGCAGACCAAGTCCGCGACCCACAACAGTGACAAAAAAAATGGTCGCGGCCTAAGTCCGTGACCCACAACCGTGACAAATTGGTCGCGGACATTGGCCGCGATCCAAATCGAAACGAAAAAAAAAAAAGGAAAAAAATGATCGCGGCTCAAGTCCATGACCCCCAACCGTGACAAAAAATGGTCGCGGACAAAGTCTGTGACCCATACCACGACGAAAAAAAAAGGAAAAAAATGGTCTCGAACTTTGACCGCGACCATTTTTTGTCACGGTTGGGGGTCATGGACTTTGGCCGCGACCATTTTTATGCAAAACGAAAAAAATAAAAATGGTCATGGACAAAGTCCATGACCATATTTAACTATAATTTAAAAAAAAATGTCTTTTTTTGGTCCAATCCTAAAGTTGGGGTCCTGTGAGTGCACTGTTGGTTGCTACGTGTAACGTTGGATGCGTACGAGGTGTTACAAATATTTATTATTGGAAAAATAATAAAAAAAATCACGAATTGCGAATCGAGAACGTTGTTAATAAACTAATAGATATTCAAACTTAAAAATATAACACGTCTTAATAATTCACAGATGAAAAAAAAATTGGGCAGTTTCCTCTATTTTCTGGACATTCCAAACCCTGTAAATGTAAAACCTACTTATTAAAAAGCCCGCAGGGCCATAAAATTTAACAATCAAATTATAAAAGCCCGCACGACCATAAAACAAAACAATAAAAGCCCGCACGGATGTAAAACATCAAAAACATAATCCTGAATATCCACAACATTATATAAACAATCTTCATGTTGTAAACCATTGCCTCCTTCATTTGTTCCACGTGCAAAAATCCTACAAATGATACGATACAAAGAAAAACGATATCAGTAACCAAGTAGTTTTACAAAAAATTTATTCAAGCTGAAAAATTGCATATATGAGTTATAATTATCAACATATCAATTCCATTCTAAAACTGAGTGTTCCGTGATCGCGCGATCAGTTTGTACGAGTTACATTGGTCCCGTGCGAGGTGTTGGTGCCACTCACAGGGCCGTTCGGGGGCTGTTTCAAGTTTTCCCCCACTAATGGAAAGTTTTTAAGCCTAAGTCTAGAAATATGCAAATTATCGTCGTATTCTCAAATCGGCAGTCCCGTGATCGCGCAGTCAGTTCTTACGAGTTACATTGATCCCGTGCAATGTGTTGGTGCCACTCACGGGGCCGTTCGGGGGTTGTTTTGGGTTTTCCCTCACTAACGCCATGTTTTACTTAAGTATTGATATTTTAAAATTATCATCGTATTCTCAAACCGGGAGTCCTGTGATCGCGCGATCAGTTCCTTAGAGTTACATTGGTCCTGTGCGAGGTATTAGTGCCACTCACGGGGTCGTTCGGGTTTCGCTCACTAATGACAAGTTTTGCCTAAGTCCTGATATTTTTAAATTATCGTTGTATTCTCAAACCGGGAGTCCCGTGATCGTGCGATCAGTTTTTACGAGTTATATTGGTCCCGTGCGAGGTGTTGCTGCCACACATGGGGCCGTTCGGGGGTTGTTTCGAGTTTTTCCCCACTAACGCCCTGTTTTTATGCCTAAGTCTAGAAATATAAAAATTATCGTTGTATTATTAAAACGAGAGTCCCAGGATTGTGCGATAAGTTTTTACGAGTTACATTGGTCCCATGTGAGGTGTTGGTGCCACATTAGGGCCCGTTCGGGGGCTGTTTCGAGTTTTCCCCCACTAACGCCATGTTTTACGTAACTCCTAATATTTTTAAATTATGGTTGTATTCTCAAACCGTGATTTTTGTGATCATGCGGTCAGTTTCTACGAGTTACATTGGTCCCGTGCAAGGTGTTGGGGCCACTCACGGGGCCGTTCAGGGAATGTTTCGAGTTTTCATCCACTAACGCCCTATATTTATGCCTACGTCTAGAAATATACAAATTACCATCATATTCTCAAATCGGGAGTCCCGCGGATGCGCGATCAGTTCCAACGAGTTACATTGGTCCCGTGGGAGGTGTAGGTGCCTCCCATGGGGCCGTTCGGGGGCTGTTTTGGATTTTCACTCTCTAACGCCATGTTTTTAAGACTAAGTCATCATATTTTCAAATTCTCATCATATTCTCAAACCGAGGGACCCGTGATCGCGCGGTCAGTTCCTACGAGTTATATTGGTCGGGTGCGAGGTGTTGGCACCATTCACGGGGCCGTTCGAGGGCTATTTTGGGTTTTCACCCACTAGCGCCATGTTTTGCCTAAGTCATGTTATTTTAAAACTTTCGTCATATTCTCAAATCGGAAGTCCTTTGATCTTGCGGTAAGTTCTTACGAGTTACATTGGTCCCGTGCGAGGAGTTGGTGCCACTCATGGGGCGATTCGGGGGCTGTTTCGGGTTTTCATCCAGTAACGCCATGTTTTTAAGCCTAAGTCTAGAAATATTCAAATTATTGTCGTATTCTCAAACTGGGAATTCCGTGGCTGTGCGATCAGTTCCAACGAGTTACATTGGTCCCTAGGAGGTGTTAGTACCACCTACGGGGCCATACGGGGGCTATTTCGGGTTTTTACCTTTAAACGCCATGTTTTTAAGCCTAAGTCTAGAAATATGAAAATTATCATCGTACGCTCAAATCGGGAGTCCCGTGATCGTGCGGTCAGTTCCTACGAGTTACATTGGTCCTGTACGAGGTGTTGGTGCCTCCCACGAGGTCGTTAGGGGGCAGTTTTGAGTTTTCACCCTCTAACGCCATGTTTTTAAGCCTAAGTCCTCAAAATTTCAAATTCTCATCGTATTCTCAAACTGGGAGTCCTGTGATCATGCGGTATGTTCATATGTGTCACATTGGTCCCGTGCGAGGTGTTAGTTCCACTCACGGGGCCGTTCGAGGGCCATTTTGGTCTTTCACCCACTAACGCCATGTTTTTAAGACTAAGTCTACAAATACTCAAATTATCATCATATTCTCAAACCGAGAGTCCCGTGGCTGCGTGGTCAGTTCCTACGAGTTACATTGGTCCCTTGGGAGGTGTTGGTGCCACCCACGGGGCCGTACATGGGCTGTTTCGGGTTTTTACCTTTAAACGCCATGTTTTTAAGCCTAAGTCTAGAAATATTCAAATTACCGTTGTATTCTCAAACTGGGAGTCGCCTGGCTGCACGATCAATTGCTACGAGTTACATTGGTCCCGTGGGAGGTGTTGGTGCCTCCCACGGGGCCATTCGGGGGCTATTTTGAGTTTTCATCATCCTCTAACGCCATGTTTTTAAGCCTAAGTCTTCATATATTTAAATTCTCGTTGTATTCTCAAATCGGGGTCCCGTGATTGCGCTGTCAGTTCCTTTGAGTTACATTGGTCCCGTGCGTGGTGTTGGTGCCACTCATGGGTCTGTTCTAGGGTTGTTTCGGGTTTTGACCCACTAGCACCATGTTTTGCCTAAGTCATGTTATTTTTAAACTATCATCGTATTCTCAAAAAGGGATTCCTTTGATCGCGCGATAAGTTCTTACGAGTTACATTGGTCCCGTGCGAGGAGTTGGTCCCACTCACGAGGCGGTTCAAGGGTTGTTTCGGTTTTTTACTCACTAACGCCATGTTTTTAAGCCTAAGTCTAGAAATATTCAAATTATCGTCGTATTCTCAAATCGGGAATCCCGTGGCTGCGCGATCAGTTCTACGAGTTACATTGGTCTCGTGGGAGGTTTTAGTGCCACCCGCGTAGCCGTAGGGGATTTGTTTCGAGTTTCTACCTTTAAACGCCATGTTTTTAAGCCTAAGTCTAGAAATATTCAAATTACCGTCGTATTCTCAAATTGGGAGTACCGTGGATGCGTGATCAGTTCCTACAAGTTACATTGGTCCCATGGGAGGTGTTGGTGCCTCTCACGGGGCCGTTTGGGGGCTATTTTTGGTTTTCACCCTGTAACGCCATGTTTTTAAGCCTAAGTCCTTATATTTTCAAATTCTCATCGTATTCTCAAACCGGGGAGTCCCCTGATCGCACGGTCAGTTCCTACGAGTTATATTGGTCCCGTGCGTGGTGTTGGTGCCACTCACGGGGCGGTTCGGGGGCTGTTTCGGGTTTTCACCCACTAACGCCATGTTTTTAAGCCTAAGTCTAGAAATATTCAAATTATCATCGTATTCTTAAATTTGGAGTCTCGTGGATGCGTGGTCAGTTCCTACGAGTTATATTGGTCCCATGGGAGGTGTTGGTGCCACCCACGGGGCCGTACATGGGCTGTTTCGGGTTTTTACTTTTAAATGCCATGTTTTTAAGCCTAAGTCTTGAAATATTCAAATTATCATCGTATTCTCAAACCGAGAGTCCCGTGGCTACGCGATCAATTTCTACGAGTTACATTGGTCCCGTGGGAGGTGTTGGTGCCTCCCACGGGGCCGTTTGGGGGCTGTTTCAGGTTTTCACCCTCTAACACCATATTTTTACGCCTAAGTCCTCATATTTTGAAATTCTCATTGTATTCTCAAACTGGGAGTCCCATGATCGTGCGGTTAGTTCGCACGAGTTACATTGGTCCCATGCGTGGTGTTGGTATGACTTACGGGGGCGTTTGGGGGCTATTTCGGGTTTTCACCCACTAACGCCATGTTTTGCCTAAGTCCTGACATTTTTAAATTATCGTCGTATTCTCAAACTGAGAGTCCCGTGATCGTGAGATAAGTTCCTAAGAGTTACATTGGTCCCGTGCAAGGTATTGGTGCCACTCACGAGGCCGTTCGGAGGATGTATAAGATTTTCACCCACTAACGCCGTGTTTTTAAGCCTAAGTCTAAGAATATTCAATTTATCATCGTATTCTCAAACTGGGAGTCCCATGGCTGCGCGGTCAGTTCCTACGAGTTACATTGGTCTCGTGGGAGGTGTTAATACCACCCACGGGTCTGTTCGGGGGCTCTTTCGGATTTTTATCGTTAAATGCCATATTTTTATGCCTAAGTCTAAAAATATTCAAATTACCGTCGTATTCTCAAATCGGGAGTTCCGTGGCTGCGCGGTCAGTTTCTACGAGCTACATTGGTCCCGTGGGAGGTGTTGGTGCCTTTTACGGGGCCATTCAGGGGCTGTTTTGGGTTTTCATCCTCTAACATCATGTTTTTAAGACTAAGTCCTCATATTTTCACATTCTCATCGTTTTCTCAAACTGGGGTTCCAGTGATCCCGCAGTCAGTTCCTACGAGTTACATTGATCCCATGGGTGGTGTTGGTGCCACTCACGGGGCCGTTTGAGGACTGTTTGGGTTTTCACCAACTAACGCCATGTTTTGCCTAAGTCCTGATATTTTTAAATTATCATCGTATTCTCAAACCGGGAGTTTTGTGATCACGCGGTAAGTTCCTATGAGTTATATCGGTCCCGTGCAAGGTGTTGGTGCCACTCACGGGGCCGTTCGGGGGCCGTTTCGAGTTTTCACCCACTAACGCCATTTTTTTAGCCTAAGTCTAGAAATATTCAAATTATCATCGTATTCTCAAACCGAGAATCTCGTGGCTATGCGGTCAGTTCCTACGAGTTACATTGGTCCCGTGGGAGGTGTTGGTGCCACCCACGAGACGGTACGGGGGCTGTTTTGGATTTTTTCCTTTAAACGCCATGTTTTTAAGCCTAAGCCTAGAAATATTCAAATTATCGTTGTATTCTCAAACCGAGAGTCCCGTGGCTGCGCGGTCAGTCCGTACGAGTTACATTGGTCCCGTGGGAGGTGTTGGTGCCTCTCATGGGACCGTTCGGGGGTTATTTCAGGGTTACGCCCATTTAATGTCATTTGTTAAGCCTAAGTCTTTATATTTTTAAATTATTGTCGTCTTCTCAAACGGGGGGTCCCGTGATCGCACGGCAGTTACTACAAGTTACATTGGTCTCATACGAGGTGTTGGTGCATCTTAGGGGACCGTTCGGGGGGTTATTTTGGGGTTTCGTCCTCCAATGCCATTTTTTAAGCTTTAGTTATGATATTTTGAAATTATCGTCATATTCTCAAACCGAGAGTCCCGTGCGAGGTGTGGGTGCCTCTCACGGGACCATTCGGGGTTATTTCGAGGTTTCGCCCTCTAATGCCATTTTGAAGCCTAAGTCCTCATATTTTCAAATTATCATCGTATTCTCAAATCGGGAGTCCTGTGATCGTGTGATCAGTTCCTATGAGTTACATTGGTCCTGTGTGAGGTGTTGGTACTTTTCATGGGACCATTCGGGGGCTGTTTCAAGGGTTCACCCTCTAATGCCATGTCTTTAAACCTAAGTCTAGACATTTTCAAATTATCGTCGTATTCTTAAATCGGGAGTCTAAAATATTTTCAACATATTATACAATAATAAAACCCATAATTATCCCGTACTCCTTCTAATTATCCCATACTCCTTCTAACATACTATCTAACAACAAGCCAACAACTAATAATTATCCAACAGCCAAACCAAACAAAACCAATATTTATCCCGTACTCCTTCTATCATCCAAAAGATTTAATAGATAATGCACATCAATTATATAACTAATTTAGTTAAAGTAAAGAGTACTTGGTATGTAATGAAGAACTGGTATGCAATTGGTCAGATCTGCAATATGTAAATAATGTGTAATGAAGAACTGGTATGTAAAATTAAAGAAAGTACCTCACAAAACCTCTGAAGAATTAGTAGTTGCCTATAATATGTCTTAGATTTACACAAATATATACAAATTGAAAACTGAAACTGTTGGAATAAAGCATACTAGATTGAAATGTTTTTCCCGGGGGTAGGTATGGTGAAAGCTGAAAATGTTATTGAAACACACATACATATAAGTTGAATAAAACATACTAGGTTGAAATGTTTTTCACAGTTTCCCTCAATTATCAGCAACCAAAACAGAGAAAATTATTAGAACTGATCTATCTGAACTCATAATAGAAGCGAAAGGAAAGATAAATTCACCATTAAGCACATTCTCATACAAGTTATCTAATACAATTGCCTGAAGAACCTTGTTGATACACGCTTTTCATTACACCAAATCCTGCAATATTTGCTAATACTCTTTAACTTCATCTTCTTCCTAAAATCAGTGAAGAACATATTCAAGATAACATCAAATTCAATAGTGAAAAACATATTCAATATAAAAGGGCATAAATCAAATAAGTAATAACCCCAAAATCCCGTCTCAACATCCATTGTCAAAATCCCACAATCCGGAGACTCAGTAAGAATTGCTACAATGTCCATTAAACATAAACATTCAGCCCACTAAATTTTAATAATAATAAAAAAAATGTTGAGTTCAGACAATTACCCGAATAAATGGTAACATCGCAAAATGTTGAGTTCACACAATTACCTTTACATTGATGTACACCCTGTTCTTTCCATTTTCCCGACCCTCCCCAACAGCAACAGTAGCTACGAGTTGATTTGAAGGATGAAAATCGAAATCAAATGGAAGTTTCCCCAAATTTATCTCCATTGCTAACTGAAACAAGCAAAAAATAGGGAAAACATTTAATAAGGTAGGGAAAGCCACAATGATCGGTAACATCACCTTAATGAGTTCAACAATCATCACAGTTTTGTTAATAGCCCTGCCCACTTCCTTAAGAGCAATGTCGTCGGATCCTTTCTCCTACAAAAGAAAACATTATCCAACAGCATAAGATTCAAAATAGAGAAACGTAAAGGAGTACAAAATAGTCATTTAAATCATATAAAAAAATGACATTTGTAGCATAAAAACATGTTTGATCCAAAATACATTTCTAGGGGCTTGAACAAGAATGGAATAATAATTACAGTCAATTAACCAAAAGGCTTCATAACAGATTTGACATGAGAGTATACACAGCATAACACGTGTTTATTTTAATAAGACAATCTGAATCTCACGTGGCAAAGTGACAGTCGTAGCAAAATAACATTAACCATAAAAAACATATTTATTTCCAGCATTGGTTTGTTATTGAATTTAATGAAACACAACAGGGACAGAATACATAGCACAACTAGTGTAATTATGAGGATATATTTTCCCTCGGCTTCTCTATTCTCTGATACCAATCCATCTACATATGTATTATCAAACAATTAGAAAAGAAAAATTAGATTTAAATCTACATAGCCACAGAATAAAAAACAATTAGTGTTAGATAAGATGGAGATGCCGTACCCATCTCCACCATCGTAACCTCTTCCTCCATTTCAAGACCTTACCATACTTATCCAAACTCCGGCCATCACCTGACTGCAAGCCCGATTTATTTCCTGAATCCAACCTTGGCAGACTACCCTGAAACCACCTGAAAATTTTCTCGACAAACCAAAAAGCCCTAACACATCAGACCCGACCACCATAAAACCACTCTTATTATAAAATTCGTGTATATCATAAAAATTCGTGTATATATTATAAAATTCCACGTTCAAATTACAGTTTTTCCAATAAAAAATCATGTATACTTTACAAATTTTATCGTATACAAGATTGAAAATCAGGAATACATTAAGGGAGAGGAACCTTAATACTCGGAAAAAATGTTAGTGGACTAAGCCAAAAAAAAAATTACTAAACCATAAATGCATGACATAATCATTACTTACACCAATACATCATATTATTTACATCAAGATATAGAACTGGCATATAGCAAATCATCTACTTCACAGAATCTCCTAATATTTGAAAGTAATAATGGAAGGAGAATAACAAACATGGATCCCTATACTCCATTAAATAGGTGAAAAATAAAGATAGAAAAACTGTAGCATGTGGAAAATAAATTGTTTTCCCCGGTAGCAGAATGAAAAAAATTTGTAGGGCCTAATGAGCAAAGGTACCAAATGAAATGGTAAATAAATGAGAAAAGAAAGATAGTGATCTAGGGTTAGAGTGCATACCTCAATAATTGAGGTCGTTACGCTAGCCTTCAAGGCGTTGGAGATTGTGGGTTTTCTATTGGACTTGGAGCTGAAGGTCATGGATATGTTGGAGAAAAGATTGTCTCAAACTTTCTTGTTGTTGCTTCATTATGATCTTTGTTGTCTCCGCCATTGAAGTCTCTGTACACCACCATCATAACAACCCTAACACCACTTGGTGCGGCTGAAACCTTTATCGAAATTGCCAGTAGCTACGACCGTACACCACTTGGTCGATTGAATGAAAGAGAGGGAGGGGAAGGAAATGAATGAAATGAAGCGTATGGGAGAAATAAGGTAGCGGGAGATATTTTTTTTAGATTGAACATGGTCACGGCCAGAGCCATGAACCACTATTGGAACAATTTAATGAAATCAATCATCCCACACTTTTGGGTATGGTCATGGCCTATAGTCGTGACGCACACCAAGAAATGGTCACGGGCCCCAACCATGACCCTCAATGTGTATGTTTTCTCTTTCGTCACGCCTATGGTCACAATCCAAGTTCGTGACCCATCTGCGACCAAGCTTGGAGGGAATTTTGGCACAAAATTAGCGACAAGATGGTCACGCCCTGGTCACGGCCCATGTTTGTGACCCACGGTGGTCAGGGATTTGGTCCGTGACCACTTCCAGAGCATTGATAATTTATTGTGATAATGAATATGGTCACGCCAAAAAATGAGATGGTCACGGACCAAGTCCGCGACCAGCTGGTCGCGAACTTGGGCCGTGACCAACTGGGTGTGACCATTCGCAGGATTTGGTATAGTGTGGGCAGATGTAGAAATTCGGTAGGAGGTTGAATGCCAGCGTCAGCGAGAAGAGATGAGATGATCCGAGCATAAGGGAGTGGGGCAACGCCTTTTTCATTCATGATGGCATGGAAAATATCTCGGTATATTGTGCGGGCCAAGTGGATAGTGGAGTTTGGCTCATAGAGGTGGTAGACAATGGTGGCTTGCCAAGGGCGCATGATGGAATCATTTGAAATTTGGAGAATGTTGGCACAAACGATTTGGAAGGTGATGCGCTCTTTATCACCCAGTTAGCCGACGGGAAAAGGGCCTTGGAACCATTGATGGCCAGGGGCAATATGGGCCATGCATACATCCTTGTCTAGGGGGGATATTGTTGGGGTATTCGAAAGGGGATGGGTGAGGGACATCCTTCTCCGTCAAGTTAAGGGAGAACGAGATGTGTTTGGTCAACGTACACCTCGGCTTGAAAATTTTCGGTGCGCATGAGGGACCCATAGAAGGAACGCACCTCGTTAGCCCAGACTGTATCGAACGGATCATTGAGGAAATAGAACCACCCCTTTGCGATGAAGAGGGTAGTGACATTGGCGGGCAGCTCCTCCCACAGAACTTATCTCTCTATGGGGAGCTTGCTTGCGTGCGTGACTGAAAAAGTGGTGACACCAATGTTGCTCCTCAAAGGAAGGGAACGGCAGCAGCCGATTTTCAGCAATGACCATGGAGTTGTATTTTTTGGGGGGGTCGTTGGTTGGCCATGGAGGGTGATATTGTGGGAAATAGAGGGTGGAATAGAGAGGGAGAGAGTATGGGTAAATAAAAGGTGTGGTGAAATAGGGTGGGAGAGCGTTGTATTTATAGGTGGGGGAAGGGGAAGGGTTAGGATTTTGGAGGGAATGGTTTGGGAGGGAAAAGGGTTGGTTCTTTGGGAGGGAAATCGGGTTGGGAAGAGGGAAGAGACGAAATGGAGGGAGATGAATGGATTGGGGAGATGAATCTAGGGATTTATAGAGTTGCAAGAACCGAACCGGTCCACGTGCCCAGGGGAGGATCGATCCATCTTCCCTAAATTTCTAGAATCCTCCAACTGCAGGAATGTCTTCGGAGTTGGTGCATAGTGCTTACCCTTAACTTCTCAAAACACAAAACTAAGATTCTAATGACCCTAACATAATTACACCTATGATACACAAGATTTCACCCCATACACGTCGGAGGTGTGACGACCTCTCAAATTCGGCTCACTCTACCCCGTAAACGGGGTCTGACAACCAAATGGTGTCGACATCCTCCACGCACGCCTCTAGATAGGGCTTAAGGCGTTGTCCATTGACTTTGAACGTGTTCCCCCTTTTGGATCATCCAACTCCAGAGCTCCGTGGGGAAACACGGTTTTAACAACGAATGGGCCAGTCCAATGGGACCGCAATTTACCCAGAAATAGATGAATCTGGGAGTTATAGAGGAGTACCTTTTGTCCAGGTTGCAACTCTTTCCATCGAATAATCTTATCATGCGCGAGTTTCATCCTTTCTTTTGAAATTTTGGCATTCTCATACGCATCATTGCGTATCTCCTCCAACTCATTAAGTTGAAGCTTACGAGCTTCAACGACTTTATCCGTATCATAATTTAACCTCTTGATGGCCCAGTATGATTTGTGATCCAACTCAATAGGAAGATGGCAAGGTTTGCTAAACACAAAGCGGAATGGGGACATTCCGAGTGGGTTCTTATAAGCGGTGAGATAAGCCCAAAGGGAATCGTTCAATCTAAGGGACCAATCTTTTCGGGTGGGATTGACGGTCTTCTCGAGAATGTTTTTGATTTCATGATTGGCCAAGTCAGCCTGCCTATTCATTTGTGGGTGATAGGTCATTCCAACTTTGTGAACGACACAATACTTTTTCATAATTTTCTCAAACGGCGTGTTGCAAAAATACGTGTCATTATCACTGATTATCGCTTTAGGTGCACCAAAGCAAGAAAGTATGTGTTCCTGTAGGAACTTTATCACCACTTTATTGTCATTAGTCTTGGTAGCTATAGCTTCCATCCATTTAGCGACATAGTCTACCGCGACTAGGATGTATAGGTATCCAAAAGAAGGGGAAAAGGGCCCATGAAGTCAATACCCCAGCAATTGAAAACCTGAATGATGAGAATCGAGGTTAATGGTATCATGTATCGTCAGGTAATCGCCCCTATCCATTGATACCTGTCGCAAGATTTAAAATAATTCTTTACATCCCGAAACATTGTGGGCCAGTATAAAATGCTTTGGAGAATTTTAGCGGCTGTCTTTTTCAAGGAAAAGTGGCCTCCACATGCTTCCGAATGACAGAATTGGATGGCTTTCAAAATTTTGTCATCCGGTATGCATCGTTGGATGATTTGGTTGGCGCAATATTTGAAAAGGAATGGATCATCATAGAAAAACATACGCGACCAAGTGATGAACCTCTTCTTATCCTGCGGTGTCCAATCGGGAGGGACAACTCCCGTGATAAGATAGTTCACTATATTCGCAAACCAGGGCAAAAAAGAGGTAATAAAGAGTTGCTCATTCGAAAAATATTAATCTATAGGTGTTGGATCACTAGGTACGTTGGACGAAAGCCGTGATAAATGATCGGCGACAACGTTTTCTACTCCTTTTTTGTCTTTAATAGAGAGATTAAACTCTTGTAGGAGTAGGATCCACCTTATGAGGCGCGGCTTTGCATCTTTCTTTGCAAGGAGATATTTTAAATCCGTGTGATCGGTGAAACAAGTGATTGGGGAACCGATAAGATAGGACCAAAATTTGTCTAGAGCAAAAACTACCGCTATCAATTCCTTTTTCGTGGTGGAGCAGTTCAGTTGTGGTCCGGTAAGAGTTTGACTAGCGTAGTAGATGACATGAGCATTTTTATCTTTCATTTTCACCAAAATAGCCCCTATCGCATAATTGATCGCATCACACATAAGCTCTAATGGTAAGGACCAATCCGTAGCTTGCATGATGGGAGCGGAAACAAGTATGATCTTCAATTTTTCAAAAGCACTTTGGCATGCTTTATTCCACTCAAACGGGATGTCCTTCATAAGAAGGTTTCTTAAGGGTCTAGCGATGGCGCTAAAGTCCTTAATTAACTTTCTATAAAACCCTACACCAACCGAAAGCACTTTGGTGCTTCCTCAAATTTTTTAATAACTTACCCTCTTGCTCTTCATCTAAGATAGAGGAGACAATAATAGTAAATGTCTCATTTTCACCTAGGAAAGCATATTTAACATTGGAGGGTAGTTGCTTCAACTCGAGAGGCGAGAATGAATTGCTAGAGGGAACCGTACGTGCCTCCCTTGGCGGTAACTCTTCAAATCGAGAAACGCAACTAACATCTCTCGCGTCCTCGTCTGATGCTCTCTCATTGAGTAAGACTCTAAACTCCTCAATCTCTCTCGAACTCGGTGTAAGCCCCCTCTCTCTCGTAACTAGACGCTAGGCAAGCTTCTAAGGCGTCTCCACAGTAATTTTCCTTAAAGTTCTCTTCTACGATCTCATCAGTTAAGCTCACCGCGTGAAGATCATCTTTTTCTCCTTACTGTTGGGCTATGTTGAAGATGTTTGTATCTAAAGTCATATTCCCAAAAGTGAGTTGCATCTTCCCATTTCGAGTATTGATCAGTGCGTTAGTCGTAGCTAAGAATGGGCGACCAAGGATGATGGGAACATGATTTTTTTAGGCGAAAGAGGGCTTTGTGTCCCAAATGAAAAAAACCTACCGAGAAGTAGAAAGTGTCCACTTGGATGGTCACGTCCTCAACTATACCCCTCGGTATCTTCACGATTCGATCCACTAATTGGAGAGTGATTCTTGTGGGCATAAGATCACCCAGATCATGTTGCCTATAAATGAATAGGGGAGGATATTGGCACTTGCCCCCAAATCGAGTAAGGCCTTTTTGAATTTATTCTCTCCAATGGTGCAGGAAATGGTGGGTGCACCGGGATCTTTATATTTAGGTGGGAGATCATGAAGAAGAACAAAGCCCACGTTCTGTGCTAGGAATAAGTTTTTCTTTACCTTCATCCTCCTCTTGAATGTCAATAAGTCTTTTATGACTTTTTCATAGGCTGGAATTTGCCTTATTGCATCGAGGAAAGGTAAGTTTAATTTCACGTTCTTAAGGACTTCTAACACTGCATCACTTATGGTCCCATTGTGGCAAGGAACCAATGTTTGAGGAAATGGCGCAGAGGAAGGTGGCTTTACAACTACCTCGGGCTCATTATTGTCTTCCTTTTCATTGTCGTTCAAGGGGATATCTTCGGCCTTTTTCGTGCCAAGCGAATTCTCCTTGACTTTCAAAGTGTCGTGTGTGGGAGGTGATAAATCAATAATTATACCACTACGAAGAGTGGTTACAGCTTGTCAATGCTCCTACTATTCTGTAGAGGTGGAGCTGACACTAGGTTGACCTTGGGGAGGTCGTTGGCCCTGGGAAGAAAATTTTCCTTTCTCTTGGATACTCAACGATGATTGCAACTTAGAGATGTGCGCATTTATGTCGATGAACATTCTAGCATTGGTTCCACTTTAAGAATTTATGAACTAGTTTATTATATCCTCGAGATTCCTTCACGGTGGAGTTACATATGGAGTTGGAGGTGGTGGTGCTTGTTGGTATTGAGGAGGTGGTGGAGGTGGGACAACCTGTGAATGTGGGTTCATTGTAAAATTGTCGTTGTCCATAGTTAAAACCAGGATGGTTTCTCTACGAAAGGTTGTACGAGTTCCCATGTGGGGCGTTAAAATTTCCCCTGAATCTTCCTATAGCATCCACCTGCTCGGTGTGTATGGCCTTGTAGGAAAAAATCATCGGGCAATCCTTTGTGGAATGGCACGCCTTACAAATTGTACACACCTTTTCTTTTGACCCACGGCTGGATCCAGAGATATCTCCCAACCGTCCATCAAAATAGACTTTCATATCTCTCTGAAACTGATCAAATCGACGGTTTATTAAGGTATTACTATCCAAATGGTATAAACCGGATGTAGCCGGAGAGATAGATGCTTGTCTAGGACTGGCTTGGGTATTAGGATCAGATGTGTCCCATGCTTGAGTAGTCTCTGTGACATACTTAAGATGGTCCTCTGCATCGCTGGAGTTTAAAACCCAAAAAGGTCTTTCACACATTGTTTGCACAAGTTATTTAGAAGCCACTGTCTACCCATTATGGAAGAAAGAGATCACAAGGTGTTTGTCAAAACCATGATGCGGGCATGCGCTTACCAACTCTTGGAAATGTTCTCAACACCTGTCAAAAGACTCATTATCGTGTTGTCAGAAACCTTAGATTTCAGTTTTGGCAGAGTTGGTCTTGGGACGTGGATAGAATTTTGAGATAAACTTAGATTGCATAGCTCTGCAGGAAGTTACAGAGTTTGGGGGTAGAGATCATATCCAGGTCTTGGCTTTATCCTTAAAGGAAAAAGGAAATTTTTTTAGGCGAATGGTATCCTGCGTGCAAGCTTGGTCACTAAATATGTTGCACGCCTCTTTGAACTCGCAGATATGCAGGTATGGTTTCTCTGAATCCATGCCATGAAACGTAGGGAAAATCTTTATCATCCCATTGGGAAAGTGGAACTGACCGGCATTATACGGAAGTAAAATGCAACCAGGGGTGACAGTCTGCTCAAGAAAAGAGTAAATCTTTCATGGGACGATAAGGTAAATCTCCTTCTCTAGTGCCGAAACTCGTTGCGTCCGACATCACGCTCGCGCTCTTTTCAAATGACTCGGTATACTCACTCGGTGTCCTAGAGGTATGACTCGAGGGTTGACTCAGGGTGTAACTACCAATAGAGTGCTCAGGGGTAGGAAGTGGAACCCAAAATTTTGGAACGCGAGGTGTATGGGGGCTTTCAGAGTTATATTCAACAATCAAATTTTTGTGGATTCTGGTTGGAGTATTATGAGGAGTTTGAGTATGTTCAGGATTTGGCATTAAGGGCTTTTGAGAGATGATGAAATTTTTTATTTTATTTTATTTTATTTTATTTTATTTTATTTTTTGAATTTTTGGTTAAAGTTCTAGATTGACTCGATGTAACCTAAATCTACCTAGAATCCCTGGCGATAGCGCCAAAAACTTGACACGATCACAAATGTGTCTAATGTGTGTGCTATGTAGGCTCAAGTGCAAGCTTGTCACTAAAGTAATAATCCGATAAGTTGGGTATTGATCCTCAGGGAAACAGAACGAACTAAGTCGTGACGACATTGGAAAGATGAGGAAATCCTAGCTTTGACTATAAAAAGAACGAAAAGGTGATTTTGGGGAAATAGAACAACTACAACTAGATGTAATTTTGAGAATAATTAACTAATGAAACTAAGAACTAACAATATGAAACTACAGTACTTAAACAAAATGCTGATGATAAATGGACTAAAAGTCTAAGTATGAAATGAGAATAATACGTCGAGTTACAATCCCCCACACCCTAGTAATTCACTTAGTAGGATACTAGATTCAGAATTAGAATTTTAAACGAACCCGATCTTTAGTACTCCCCAGTATTACACATATGAGGGATCGTAGCCCGCACAGTATTTAAGCAAAGGACAAGTAAAGCGATGTCGCATTAACTAATACGCACGTCACACTCTTAAGCATCCCGGTTACCTAAAGAAAACTAGATCGATTGCACTAGTTATACAACACGATTAATCTAAGATTTAATTCAAAAGTCTATCTCCACTATTGTGAATTACATCGAGTGGGGTTCATGCACCCCATCCCTTAGAAAATTAGCTAGACATAATTAACTTTGAGAAAAACAGGGTTTTTAAGAAAGAAAACATTAACTCTAAAGAAACTAATTGAAAAAAGGATTTCAAATTCAAAACCAATAATTAAAACTAATGAACAATCGAAAATTAAAGAAAGGTATTACTTGAATTGCAGAAAACCAAAACGTGAATCCTTACAGCAAAGCTTCTTAAGAAAAACTAGGGTTTTTTACTACAAAAACCCTCTCCTCCTACTTAGATAACCTAAAAATCGATCTTTTAATGGACTTTTTTTTGTCTAAAAATAACTAGAGACTAAATACATCACGAAAAATCCAGAGTTGTAGCTAAATCAAGCTCTAAAATCGGAACATAAAATCAAGTTTGTCCTCGGCGGACCGGTCCGTGCGTTTAGTGGAGGATCGTTCCTTCTTCAAATCCGGATTGATCCTTTTTTCTAAGAAATGGGATCGGTCCGTTACGGCAATTTTTTCAGTGAGCGCTGAGGATCCGTACCGGTCCTTTTATTTTGAAAAAGGGATCGGTCCGCCTTGTCATTCTTGCCAGTTAGTTTTGAGGGGTCAGACCGGTCCTTTTATTTTGGAAATAGGATCGGTCTGCAGTTTGTCTTTAAACTCTATTCAATTTCTCGCATCTTTAGAACCCCATAACTTCTTCCCCTGAAACTCAGAATTGGACGCCGCTTCTTCCTATGCACGCATTGCGTTGAGATCTTCAACTTTCATGTTGGATCTTCTTCCGAATTTCGGATGGAAATTACCCTTTTTCCCTTCTAACTTTTCTTCTTTGACTTATTCTTTTACTTTGATTTTCTCCTTTCTTTCCTTAGCAATAAATACCTATAATTGACCTGGAAAAAGCACAAAACTCGAGATACTAGGTAGAAAGGTCAGTAGCATATAAATGAGATAATTTAAGAGCAATTGCATTATTCGGGATGCTAAAAGATACTAAATTAGGGACTAATATTGGAAGAATTACTGCTTAATCACAAATTTGTTCTCAAATTTGTGTGTGTGTGCGCGCAACAGATTTAATCAAAGCTTTAAACTGAAATTAAAAGAGTTAAGTTTTAATTATTAACTAAAACACGATAGGGTGTTTAAGTTATTTCAGATGACCAAATTAGTGATATTTTAAGGGATTTTTATGTCAGTATGAACAAATGTCGCTTAGTAAAAATGAATATAGTCGTAAAAAAATTACTCAATTCATCGTTTCCTTTGATAATTGAACCTCCCATTCAACCTCACAAAGGTAGCCCAGTAGATTCAAGGAATAAAAGGTGGTTAGCTCTACAAGTCGCGATCCTTCCACCTTTGATATTGTTGAAAAAACCCAAAAATGTATTATAAATCAAGGACTTCGACATAATAACTGCACTTGTGCCAATATGGTTGTTAAAACTAACTGGAACGCGATTGATGGAAGCATGGTAGAAATGGTGCATTTAAATACACTTTTTTATCAACCTCATAACTCTCCATTTTATTAGAAATTCAAGTAAGATTCATCAAACTTATTGCTAATTTTTTTTTTAATATTGTGTTGACCTTAATTTTTTATTTTGAAATTTGTTATAATTGACTAGAGTTCTTGCCAATATTTTTTTGCAGATTTGGTGTGGATGGTGTAACTAGGAGTTGTGCAAATTTATTTTGGGGACTTTGATGAGCGGGACTCGCCTTTTGTCATATAGAGAATTATTATTTTGTAAAAATTATATTTAATCATATCAATTGACTTGTTTTATGTTTAAATTGTATTTATTCGTATGGGGTGGATGGTGTAATTAGGAGGCAAAGTTTTTTTTTCTCTGCTATAAGTTTTCGAACAGTTTTAGGGCCGCAAACAAACCAAATCGAGCCGAGCCAAGTTCAAGCCTAGCTTAGCTACGCTCGCTTATTATACGAGCTTGAAATTGTGTTCGAGCTCAACTCATTTACTAAATGAACGAGTCGAATACGAGCTTTAAATCAGTTGAACACGAGCCAAGCTCGAGCAACTCGGTTTTAGAAAGGTTAATCAGGCTCATTTATGCCTTAAAACTTAAAACACGAGTCGAGCTCGACCCGAACGCAATGATCGCATTTTTTTAAATGAGCTCACTGTCGTGTTCAAGCTCAGTTCGTTTCCTTAATAAACACGCCGAGCTTGAGCTTTAATCGAGCTGAGCTCAAGTTGTTCATGAAGAGCTCGGTTCATTTGTAGCCCTAGTTAGTAGGTTTTGGTTGAGTGAAAGAAAGTTAATCAGTTTTAAGGGTACTACGTCTTTTAACAAAAAAGTTGAGTGGGGGAAGAATGTAATGGAGTGGAAATAACCGGACTCTTTCACGAATAGTCATGTTTTTTTTTCTAATGGTCTCGACCGTTCATGAAATGACATAACTTTTCACAAATCATACTGTCTATTTGAATTTTTTTATAAATAAAAATTGAAATATTATTTTCACTCAATTAAAATTATTAAAATATACTAATAATTTTCAACATTTTCCACTCATTTTAGTTTAATTAATCCAAAATATATTTAACTATCAATACAATCTGCTACATGTATCATTTGTTTGGTACCGAATGAGTTCAGATTAAGCATTAATTTTCATCGAATTCTGTATTGAAAGTTAATATATTTGTTCCCAAAAAATTTCCAACATCAAGACTCATTTTCTAGTAAAAGGTAAAGTGCGACCTGATGTAGAGTAGAACTACTTACAATTATTGATAGTACTGGAGTGCCCAAGGGTTCCAAAATTTTGGTACATTTTACTCCTTAGGGCTTTCCTAGTTCAAATGTGAATAGTTAGATTGGTTTGATAACCAGGGCGGCTCAAGGGCAAATGAGGCATTAAATTAAGGCCCTTTTCAATATATATTCAGTAAGTTGTATTATTAATATAAATTTTGAATAGTTTTAATTGAATTGATTTTTTTTTTTTTTTACTTTCGTGAGATGTAAAATTATTAATAATTTTCTTCAATTCCATATTTTTACTTTTTTCAGTATATAATGTAGCTACTATCAAGTTAGTTTTTTTCTATTTTTTAATTTATTAGGTTAGTTAAAATTTCTAGATGTTTATTTATCATATTATCACTTCAATACTTGTTTTTTTTTTCTTTTTTATTACTGATTTTTTTTATTCAAAGCTCCATTAATGGATTAATTGAATTTAGGGTATCAGGTGTTAAAAATTTGAAGTTTTCAAATGGCATATAAGAGGCATCTTGATATATTTTAAATTAAAGGGAGGCATTTTGAGGTGTCAAAAATATGGAGGTATATATTAATAAATCTCAAGTGTTCTTTTGAGATTAAAATATGTATCCCGTTGATGTGTGAATAGTATAAAAATTTGCCCACATAAATTTTTACCCGTTGATATATTTACCAACCATTTTCCATATCAACTCTCAAATATATCATCTTTCATATCGTACAATTTTTTTTTTTTTTGTTAAATTTAACGATGTAGCTATAGTACTCCATACTTAAATGTGTTTAGGTGAAAGTAGTACTAAGATGGATGATGCCATGAGAACTTCTCGTGTTGCACTCATTTTAAAATAAATAAATAAATACTACTCGGAATGCCCTTAGAAATTTTGATTTCCCTTTTATTACGGTAATATTTTGGATTTTGTTAATCAAACTATTTCAATTTAGCATTAATTTCTTTTATAATATGAAAATAATTACAAATATTAAAATATAAAATACATAATAGTTATATAATTATATTTATCTATGTAGATCATTTCAATATTGTCTTAACCTTTATTAGATAATTAGTTCTCAAACTTTAGACATTATACCAGAAAAATAAAATAACTGACCACTCGACGAAAAGTACCTTGGCAATGTTTTAGTTAACATTGAGTGATACTTTTTTTAATTTGCTCCAAAAAAATTCTCATCCTATAAACACCAACAAACATTTTTCTTCTATTCTAATCACTAAGTAAATTTTGACAAAAAATAAACAAAAGACATTTTGAAACATAAAAAAGTAAGCTAGCAATTGGAAGTTGAAAATGTACTTAGTTCCTAATGACTGAAAATTAACTGTCCAAAGAATGGATCTTTCGAGGAAAAGTCACTCAACAAATTTTAAAGAGCCTATCGATGATGGTTAATCTTGTAGGAAAACCAAGTACAATCATTTTTTTCTTAATTACAATACAAACTATACTCTATTTAAAAAATAAAAATTTTAAATTTCACTAAGGGTCCGTTTGGTTGCATATAGGCAAAAGAGTGGGCATGGCAATTTTACCTAGTTTTTTTCACACGACGCTATCAAACAACCATTAGGCGAAATTAAAGTCAATCCAATTAATTTATTTAAAAACAATTTTTATATTATATTCAAAAATGTTAAAAACAGTTTTTACAATATTTTTATATTACGTTTTTTTAAAAAAATTGTAAAACATTTTCTTAACAATTTTTTATAATATTAAAAACAGTTTTTAAAATATTACAAAACAATTTTTAAATATTCACAACAGTTGTTTTTAACTATTTAAAATATTTTTTAATTTTGTTTTTAAACTTTAAAACTGTTTTTATATTATATTCAAAACAATTTTTAAAAATGTTAAAAACTATTTTTACAATATTTTTATATCACGGTTTTTCAAAAAATTTGTAAAACATTCTCTTAACAAATTTTTATAATATTAAGAACAGTTTTTAAAATATTACAAAACAATTTTTAAACATTCACAACAGTTTTTTTAAACTATTTAAAAAAGTTATAAAAAATATTTTTTAAAACTTTAAAACAGTTTTTATAATATATTCAAAACAGTTTTTAAAAATGTTAAAAACAGTTTTTACAATATTTTTATAATATGATTTTTAAACAAATTTGTAAAACATTTTCTTAACAACTTTTTCTAATATTAAAACCAGTTTTCAAAACGTTACAAAACAGTTTTTAAATATTTATAAAAGTTTTTTTAAATATTTAAAACAGTTTTTAAAATTATTTGTTAAAACTTTAAAACTGTTTTTATAATATATTCACAACCGTTTTTAAAAATGTTAAAAAGAGTTTTTACAATATTTTGTTAATACGGTTTTTAAAAAAAATTGTAAAACATTTTCTTAACAATTTTTTATAATATTAAAAATAGTTTTTAAAACATTGCAAAATAATTTTTAAATATTCATAACAGTTTTTTAGTTATTTAAAGAAGTTTTTAAATTATTTTTTAAAACATTAAAATCGTTTAAGAAGTTGACAAATTTGTTGACAAATATTTCCTATTCAAATAGGTAAGCAAAATTCGTCCACGGATTGTTCATAGGAGGCGTTGTATATTGGTAAATAATGTCTAGGCAAATTGTGCAACCAAACAGTTAAAATGTGAGTAAATTTTCATATTTGTCAACCTTTTGGCATTTGTCTAGACAAATTTGACCAACCAAACGAACCCTAATAATCATGTTTTTTGGGGGGCATTTACTTTTAGATCCTATTAGACTTTCTTATATACATTCTAGTCCCATCATGTTTTTCCCTTACATATAAGTCCTATTCTTAATTTTTTGAAACTTTTTTTCACAATTTTACCCTTTCAAAACCAACAATCCGTAACTTCCTTGAGAAAGTTATATAAGTGGTTGAACTTTTTTTTTTAATCTTCAAATGATCATAACTTTTGATTCACAAATCCGTTTTTCACAAAATTACTATTTTTGAAATCTGCTCGACGAGATCTATCAAACAAGTTCCATGAAGGCTATCAAATTCCAAAGAAAAAAATTTATACAAACAGTAAACTTTACTGTATGCACTAGAATATGAAATAGTTTTATATATGTAGCATTTTCACAAACAGGCAACAATATTTACTGTGCTAATACTACACAATATATATATATATATATATATATATATCCGGTGGATCCAATTTTTTTTCTTTTCAAAATTACCTTATATTTGAAGGTTCGCGATAGCTGTATCCAATCCTTACCACCATTATTGGAGCTTCAACGACCTTCGTCAGAGTTCCGATTTGGGGTGGGTAAGGGTGGCGTGTGGTGCCGCTGGCACGGACCTTTGAAAATAAGAGACTTTTGAATAAATGGGCTTTGGATCCACCGGAGTATCATGGGGTGCCGCTGGCGCGGACCTTTGAAAATAAGATTCGATAAATGGGATCGGGATCATCTGGAGCGTCAATTTCGGGTGAATAGGGGTGTCACAGAACGTTAAAAATAGGAGCATATTGGATATATATATATATAGTTTGTAAAAATGTCATAGATAATAAACTTTATTGTATACACCAGAAAATGAAATAATTTTATATTTGTGACATTTTCACAAACAATAACATTTACTGTGATAATATATTTATGAAATAGTTTTATATATATAACATTTTCACAAACAATAACATTTACTGAGTTAATATTACACAATATATATATATATATATATAACATTTTCACAAACAGTAACATTTACTGAGTTAATATATATATGTTAATTTAAAAAAAAAAGAGGTTTGGATCTACCGTGTATATATATATATATATATATATATATATATATATATATATATATATATATATATACACGGTAGATCCAAACCTCTTTTTTTTTAAATTAACATATTTTTAAAGGTTTACGCTAGCGACATTCAGTCCCCACCACTACCCACCCCAATTGTCGAAGCTTCAACGACTTTCATCAGAGCTATGATTTAGGTGGGTAGTAGTAGCATAGGGTGCCGCTGGCGCGGACCTCTGAAATTAAGAGAATATTAGATAAATGGGGTTTGGATCCACTGACGCTCCGATTTGGGGTGAGTAGGGGTGACATTGGGTTAGGTTTATATCTATAACATTTTTACAAACGTTAACATTTACTGTGTTATAACACAGTATGTATATATACGGTAGATCCAAACCTCTTTTTTCTAATATTGTCTTATTTTTAACGACCCGCGCTAGCGGTATCTAATCCTGACCACAACCAACCCCAATTGTCGGATCTCCAACAACCTTCATCAGAGTTCTGATTTGGGGTGACATGGAGTGCCGCTGGCGCGGATCTTAGGAAATAAGATAATATTGGATAAATGGGGTTTGAATACACCGGCGCTCCAGTTTGAAGTGAGTAGGGGTAGCATTGGATTAGATTTATATCTCTAATATTTTCACAAATAATAAATGTTACTGTTTGTGAAAATGTTACATCGACATCCCATGCCACGTCAAATCAGAGCTCTGATGAAGGTTGTTGGAGCTCCGATAAAGGGGGTGGGTTGTGGTGGGGATTGGATGCCGCTGGCGCGGATCGTTAAAAATAAGATAATATCAGAAAAAAGAGGTTTGGATATATATATATATATATATATATATATATATATATATATATATATATATATATATATATATATATATATATATATATATATGTATACTGTGTTATATGAACATAGTAAATGTTAATGCTTGTGAAAATGTTATAGATATAAATCTAACTCAATACTATCCCTACTCACCCCAAATTGGAGCTCCGGTGGATCCAAACCCCAAATATTCTCTTAATTTCAGAGGTCCGCACCAGCGGCACCCTATGCCACTACTACCAACCCAAATCATAGCTCTGATGAAAGTCGTTGAAGCTCCGAGAATGGGGGTGGGTAGTGGTGGGGATTAATGTCGCTAGCGTAAACATTTAAAAATATGGTAATTTTGGAAAAAAAATAGTGGTTTGGATCTACCGTGTGTGTGTGTATATATATATATATTATGTAATATTAACTCAGTAAATGTTACTGTTTGTGAACATGTTATATATATATATATATATATATATATATATATATATATATATATATATATATATATATATATATATATATATATATATATATATATATATATATATATATTGTGTAATATTAACTCAGTAAATGTTTCTGTTTGTGAAAATGTTATATATATAAAACTATTTTATAAATATATTATCACAGTAAATGTTATTGTTCGTGAAAATGTCACAAATATAAAACTATTTCATTTTCTGGTGTATGTAATAAAGTTTAATATCTATGACATTTTTACAAACTATATATATATATATATATATATATATATATATATATATATATATATATATATATATATATATATATATATATCCAATATGCTCCTATTTTTAAAGTTTTGTGTCACCCCTATTCACCCCAAATTGGCGCTCCAGATGATCCCGATCCCATTTATCCAATCTTATTTTCAAAGGTCCGTGCCAGCGGCACCCTATGATACTCCGGTGGATCCAAAACCCATTTATTCAAAAGTCTCTAATTTTCAAAGGTCCGCGCCAGCGGCACCACATGCCACCCTTACCCACCCCAAATCGGAGCTCTGACGAAGGTCGTTGAAGCTTCAACAATGGTGGTAAGGATTGAATACCGTTAATGCGAACCTTTAAATATAAGCTATTTTTGAAAAAAGAGGGTTTGGATCCACCGGATGTGTATATATATATATATATATATATATATATATATATATAAATATATATATATATATAAATATATATATACCGTGTAGTATTACCACAGAAAAATTTATTACATATATAAAACTATTTCATATATATAAAACTATTTCATATTCTAGTGCATACAGTAAAGTTACTGTTTGTATAAATTTTTTCTTTGGAATTTTATAGCGTTCATGGATCTTGTTTGATAGATCTCATCGAACAGATTTCAAAGATAGTAATTTTACGAAAAACGGATTTGTGAATCAAAAGTTATGATCACTTAAAGATTAAAAAAAAAAGTCCAACCACTTATATAACTTCCTCAAGGAAGTTACGGATGATTGGTTTTAAAAGGGTAAAATTGTAAAAAAAAATTCTACAAAGTTGAAATATGACCTATGAAATTATTGAAAAGTCAATAAGATTTATAAGCTTGTTCACTGAACAAATGGAACCGAAATATAATTATTCCTATTTTTTTTCATGAACAGTCGTGTATTCTTCTAAATGGTCACGATCGTTACGAATGGATATAACTTTTCACGAAATGACATAACTTTTCATATACCATGTGCCTATTTAAAACTATAACAACCAAATTTTAAATATAATTAGAATTATTAATCTCATAATTTCTAACATCACTTTGGGTTTGCAAAAAACAAGACTGACAGCAAAAAAGAAAAAGAAAAGAAAGAAAAAAAGAAAAGAAAATAAAACACATAGGCAGCTAGAGCTTTAGAGTGCTAGTTTAAGGTTCAATCCACCTTCTTTATCTTCTTGCTCATCACCTTTCTTATCTTCGATTTTATTACAAGGAGGAGGACTAGGAAAGATTAAAGGTAGCTTTTTAAACTCAACCTCTCCTGTAAAATCTTCCAATTGAAAACGAGGTACCCAACTTGATTCTTCTGACTTCATCCTCTTAGTCTTGTTGTTGTTATTCTTCATCTCCAACTGTTTTCTAGCTTCTCTAAAGCTTCTTACCAAATTAAAAAACCTCTCCATCTTTTCTTCTTCATCTGATTCATCTTCTTCTCTTTCTCTAACCTTCTTATTTTCCATTTTTGATAGTTTGGTCACCAACAAATGTGATGATGGTGTATTATAATTTTTTAGTTCTATGAAGATGAATTTATATATAGGTAGACTGAATGGCAGTTGTTTGTACCAGGGGGATACTGTTGTTTGCTGTTGGGTTGGAAAAGTTGTGAGGGGTGTTTTTGTAATTATTTAAAATGACGTGGTTAGTGACGAAAGTGATGTACGTTATGGTGACGGGGCGATTGGTTTTTTGGGTTAGGTGCTGATGATGACATATATTCTCTGAGGTCATTTTCGGTTTTCTAACTCTTGTAATTTGGACTTTTTAGGCTACTTTTAGTATTTTATTTGTTTGCTTGTTTGAACAAGTAGTATTTAAGTACTATTAAGATGGCTTGGTAGACCTCACTTATGACTAACGAACTTTCGAATTCAATTTCATCCGTCAATATAAATTTGGAATTATGGGTTAATGGTGTCTGCGATTCGGTCCGGTTTGATTTTTATAATTTTTAAGAATTAAATCGATTAAATCGATTTTAGCAAAAAATGGACTAAAATCGGATTGATTGTGTCGGTCACTCGACCCTAGTCGGTTCAATTTTTTATAGGGTCGGTCCAATTTAACTTGTCGATCCTAATCTTATTAAATTAATCAATTTTTGAATGAAAAAGAATTAAGTGTGCCATTTTTTTCTTGCCACCAGTTTTGTCCGGAACCAAAAAAGGTTATAGATTTTACCTGTGCACGAAATCATTAAATTTCTCTTCTTCTAGAAATTGGAGTATGAAAAAGCATCAATTCTCTGTTGAGCGATGACATTATTTCCCCACCGAGCTCAACTTAGATTTTAAATCACGCAAATAGCCACACCACTCCGATTTTACCACAGATGGTAATAACATTAACCGTTATACCATTTCTCCATTAACTATTAAAAATCAACTCATTCATGTCTTTGTACAACTATTAACTGTTATCAAACCAACACCAAACCAAACTAACATTTTTTTGTACCTGTTATCAAGCCACTGTTAGGGACGTGATAAAAGAGAAACAACGGCAGCAAATAAACGACAGCAGCGTACTGAGATGAAAAGGTAGCGGCGTAGAGGAGAACAACAAATAAACGACGGCAACAGATGGTTGAAACGACAGTGGAGAGGAAACGACGGAGAGATAGATAGATGGATAGATAGATAGATAGATAGAGAGAGAGAGAGAGAGAGAGAGAGAGGAGAGAAAATGGCAGATAAAAAATAAAAAGAAGACGAGGGACAATAAGTCTTTTACTAGGGCAAACAGTCCTAGAAGTTATTTTTTTTAAATGACGATCGTACCCTGCCTTCTTTATTTAAGTTAATTTTTATGTAAAAATATAATTAAAATATATATTAATATGAACAACCGATCCGGGTCGATCCAAACAGGTTATTTAATGTGGTGGATCAAGGATCGAACCGACTAGAAAGGTCTGCAAAAAAAAAACTAGACCGGACCGGTGATAAAAGAAACCGGTAAAAATAGGGCGGTTCGGTTCGGTTCGCCGGTCCAATCGATTTTTTGAACACCCCCATTATGATCGCAAAGATTAATTTTTATTTTGCAAACTTTACTCGGGATAGAAGAAATAGTTTGAGGTGCGTGCAAGTTGTTCGAGATGAATAACCATCCATATATATAACAAAAAAGATGGCCTGGTAGTCGCAAATATTAAAGGATCAAAATGTCATTTTTGTTTCTCCATATTGTAATTTTTTACTCTTAAAATCGTAAAAATGAAAAATGTACTTGAGAGTTACAAAATCAGTTGCAAAGTACAACAAATTTTGCAACTTCGGGGTGTAAATGACCGCACGACGGTTGAATTGAGCGTAACAATTTTTCTTTTACTATCTAGTGCTTTTTCACATTATATATTTATTTATTTTTAAATATCATGTAGTAGTTGGATAGCCATGAGAGAACTTTATGCCCTTTTTTTTTTGCTCAGTGCTCTGAAGTTTGGTGCATTGTTAGGGAGCGAAAATAACAATTGAGTATTTTGGAGAAACATTTTTACAAATTGCCTTGGAGATGATCTTAAGATTTGACATTGTATTCAATTATTGTTTTCCACATTGACTCACTCATTTCCCACTTCAAATGATTATATTTTTGGTTATTTGATTTGCGCATCTATTAGTTATTATCATTTCGGAAATGAATCCCAAAAATTATTGCATCATTCACCCTCACCGTCAACTCCCCAGGATCGTCCCTAACCCTGCCTTCCCAAGGGAATTTAGATGTACCACTCATCTCTCTCTCTCTCTCCCCCACCCCCAAGCTCTTTATCTTCTTTTAGTATACATAGTGAAGTACACACACATACTCCATACCTATGAATATACCCATTTTTTAAAAATAGTAAAAATATATACTTTCAACCAAATTAGTATATGCGATCTCCATAACAAGAAGATGAGCAATAAAAAAATTTATCGAAATATACAACTTGAAAGTGAGTTATTTGAATATGCACCCACTTCCAAGTTGAATTCTTTAATGTAATTTTTTATAGACGATCTGCTCATTTTGGAATCATGTATACCAAATTTGGTTGAAAAATACTTTTTTTTTAAATGAGTATGTTATATATATATAGATAGATAGATAGAGAGAGAGAGAGAGAGAGAGAGAGAGAGAGAGAGAGAGAGAGATCCTCTCATGTAAGGACTTCTTATGGTGCAGAGTTCGGGACATACCATTTTTTTTAAATAGTAAAAAAATGAATTTTTTTATGAAACTTCATGGATATGATCTCCATGGCGGGAATATCATCTCCAAATTTTTTCATCAAAAAATTCAATAAAAAAACCGCTGAGATAAAGTGATATGTAAAAAAATGGTATAAATATGCATTTTCGACCGTTGAAATGTTGGTGATCATTTACCCACTTTTTGATTGAATTTTTTTATGAAACTTCATGGATATGATATTAATAGTGATAAGATCATATCCATGAAGTTTCATAAAAAATTCAATCAATAAAGCGGCTGACGCCGACCTAACCAACGGTTGATAATGCATATTTATACCATTTTTTTACATATCACCTCATCTCAACCGTTTTTTATTGAATTTTTCAACGAAAAAAATTGGAGATGATCTTCTTACCATAGAGATCATATTCATGAAGTTTCATCAAAAAATTCATTTTTTTACTATTTTAAGAAAATGATATGTACCGGGGGTCTGCACCATAAGAAGTCCTTACATGAGACTTTTGTATTTGTATATATATATATATATATATATATATATATATATATATATATATATATATATATATATATATATATATAGTCAGACTCTCCAATATACCTCATTAAACATACTTATGAACATACCTATTTTTTTAAATAGTAAAAAAATAATTTTGAGTTATTATTTTTATTTGAGTTCATGATATTTCAATGTGCCCATTTAAAAATATTCACCTCTAAATAATGTGTTTTGTTATTTTTGAAAAATAGGCAAAAAAACTAACAATTTTAAAAGGTAAAAACTGTCTGTTTTTGACCTATTTTTAAAAAATAACAAAAAATATTATTTTCAGTTGATTTTTTTACAGGGGTACACTGAAATATCATGAACCTACATAAAAATATCTTTTCAATTTTTTTTTTACTATTTTAGAAAATGGGTATGTTCATATATATATATATATATATATATAAGGTTAATTACATTTAGGCCTCTTGAAATTTGACTCCTCAATAGTTTGCCATCCCAAGTTTCAGTTTTATAAATTCTCCCTTCTAACTTGGAAAACGACTACAATTAACCCCCTACTGTTCAATTCCGTTAATTTTTAAATAATATTCGTATTTTTCAAATATTAAAAATTTTGTAAATTTTTTCCAAAGCCTTTTTATATTTTAAAGATAATTTTGAGTATTTTCTTAATTTTAAATGTTTTTGTTGTTATTTTCACATTTTATTCAAAAGAATTTATGTTTTGACAAAAAATGCCCTTACTGTAAGTCATATGTCATTTACATGCTTAATGTTTCGCGCAAAAAATTAACGGAGTTAAACGACATGGGGTTAATTGCAGTCATTTTTAAAGTTAGAGGGGTGAATTGAAAAAACTGAAAGGTGGCTAAGTGTGATCAAAGTTTAAGGGGCCTAAGTGTAACTAACTCATATATATATATATATATATATATATATATATATATATATATATATATATATATACTAGGGTATGCCCAAATTTTTGAAAGTGTACGTCGTTAATAAAATCATGCGTCGTATTTAATTCACAATAGATAAACAATTTTTTAAATAACTTATTACACGAACCTATTAGTTAAAAAAAAGATTTTTTTTGCTCTCTCAGGTCCCACGGAGAAAAAAAAATTGTTCCGTTTGGTTTTATTGTAAACATATAGTGATATATAAATAGTAACTATTGGAGAAAACATATTGTGATAGGACCTATTAAGAAATGTTCCCGTTAAAGAAGACGTTTTTTCAAAACTCCCTTAAAAATATTGGGCAATGTATCCTTTCTTTTAGTCGTGCTATATGATGTCGTGTGACGTCGTTTTCATAAGTAGCGTTATCACATATTATCGTTTTAGTCGTATTTTTATGTATCATCATTTTAAATTGGATGTCAAAATTGTTAAGTGTGTAATTTAACATTCTAAATGGGTCGTGTTCGTGTAAAATAAAAAATAACACAAAATCATGTAATGGTGTGTTTGTGTCCAAAAAATCATGTTGTATTTGTGTCCAAAAAATTCCAAGGTATTGAATCTTGTATAATTTAAGTCAAAAAATTTATTTCACAAACAGGACATAGTTTTTTGGACACAAACCCAACGTATTAGATCTCTCACTACTCACTTGGATATGTTATTCTCCAGTTTCATGAGACAAAACAAACACACATAGTAAATTTTCCATTAGTAGATTCATTTATTAATGTTTGATGGATTGTAAGTCAAGTTAATATTACTTATGTTATTTAATAAAGTGTTCAGTGTGATTAACTTGTGAAACATGAATATTAGTTATCATAGAAATTTCATCCTCAATAAAACATTATAAAAAATGATAAAGTATATAATCAAAGTACAAAATAGGCCCAAAGATAGAACAACTTGATACTCAGTTTAGTCAAGTGCTTATTCCAATTTTATGCTACTGTAAAACACTCCTCACTCTACTTCCTTCGTTACTGTGGGAGCCAAATAAATACTAATTCTAAATAATCATAGTAAAAATAAATAAATAAATGAAACATTATGTTCAATGGTATGTTACATACAGACTTGCAACTACAAAATGAAAAATAATGAGGTTGATTTCGAATTATAACTTGGAAATGATGCAACTATTTATATGAAGAAGCAATTGCAAATTTGATGCATTAATAAATAAAATAAAACGTTAGAAGTTACATGGTGAACATATTTCCAATTTTCCATCCATAGGTACAATGAAACACCACTAATAAAAGTGGAACAGGTCGTACACCGCGAAAACTACAACATGGTATTACCTAATCAAAAAATTTAGGCGGACTCTTGATTGGGAATCAAAATTTGGACTCACGCTGACATGACTCTTGATTGGGAATCAAAATTTCTTGATTGGGAATCAAAATTTGGACTCACGCTGACATGACGTATCATCATTAGTTGGATTTTTTTGCAAGAGAGATGATAGTGACCATAACAGTCATAAGAAAGATGACAGTGACCACAGTCACCGTCGACTGCTAGAAACCAATAACCAAAGCTGAAATCCAGAAAATTTGAACAAAAAAACTCTCTCCCGTCATGACCAAAGTTTAAGTACCTTTACTTACTAACCTCATGCTTTCTTCACCTAACCTCTCACCTAAAAATATAAAACAAAGTTAGAAGCGAAAAGTAGAATACAGAAGAAAGTTATGTGGAAAACAAATAAGCATAATATAAATAAATACAATTTTTTCTCAAATCTCATACTGCAAACTCCATCTTCAAGTCCTATAACTTGAGCAGGGAATGATAAACATGTTAATTCCTCCCAATTAAGACTTAAAAATCAACACGTTAGAGCATCCCTAATGGGTCTGCTAAATGGCAATGAATAATCTATTCATTTTATCAATTTACCCATTAAAGCAATGAAACTTCTAACAATGACTCATTCCCAAATTTTGTTAACAAAATAAAAAAATTTATAATAATGTCTTTTAGAATGAGGTTTGTTTATAAAAATATCCCTAACTTTACCTTCATCTCTCTTTCTTTTTTTCTCTCTCTAGCTTTAATCTCTATCCCTAACTTTACCTTCATCTCTCTTTCTTTCTTTCTCTCTCTAGCTTTAATCTTTGGCATATGACGACATTTACGTACCTCTTGTAGAAGAGGTTAAAAGTAAGTCATACGAAAGAAGAAAAACATGAAAACAAACCCATTAAAGCTCAGATCCTTTGTCATAAGATGTCAAAGGTGCCACCATGGGAGTGTCCTTCAAGACAGTTTGTGAACTCAGATCTAAATGAAAAAAGTTAATACCCAAATAAGTCAAGAGATCGAGAGAATTAGGTAATATTTCAAATCAGAAAACTAAAAAAATGCAAAATGAGAATTGCTTGTTTGTGAACTGAGAGGAGATTAAATTCGGAATTGTCTACTGTCACTATTTTAAACCTTCCCTCTCCATTAACCATAATAAAATATAACACCACCAAGACACTTCAAGGAACCTAAAATAAGACACAAAACAACCTAGACACTTAAGGCATACACAATAATAAAACAACTGAAAATGAGAAAAAAACCTTTATCCATAACCACATAACCATCTTCTCCACCTCATCACCGGAGATCAGAACTGAACCAAAAGAAAAATGAGAAAAACCCATAAATGAAAAATGAGATCAGAACTGAACCAAGAGAAAAACCCCATATCCATAACCAAAAGAAAAACCCACATCAAATGTGAAATTTGTTGGGGGAGAAGATGCTAGGTAAATAGTAAAATCCTATATAAATATGAAACCAATATAAAAATGAGAGAGAGAGAGAGAGAGAGAGAGAGAGAGAGAGAGAGAGAGAGAGAGCGTATTTCGTGCTTGTCTGCATAGAAATGAAAGAGAAAATGGGGATCCATTTAGGTCCTGAAAATATTTTTTTTTTAAAAGCATCCCTATATTATTAAATCAAACTGGAGAAAAAGCCTCCCCAGAGTGGCACTTACAATATAAAAGCTAAAACCGAGGAAATTAAGAGAAAACTTAACAACATTAAAATGAAGCTTTACAAGACCCATTGCAAATCTAAGAATCCAAAATTCTAACATAATGGCATCCAATAGCATCCAATTTGCAGGCACCCCTGACCATTCTAGGTAATTCTGGAAGAGTTTTGAAGACTTTTCCTTCTTGAAGATTAATTCCCGCATTTGCTAATTTGTCAGCCACCATATTTGATTCTCTATAACAATGCTTTAAAGAAAATTGCATTTGAGATAACATAGCTCTCATATCCTTAATAATCTTAAATAATTTCCAAGGGGGTTTCTAGGAGTTACCTATGACTTTCACCACCATCAAAGAGTCAGATTCTATGAGGACATTAACAATCTTGAACTGTAAACACAATTGAATCCCCTTTTGTAAGGTAAGAAGCTCCACTTCTGAATTTGTTGCAAGATTACCTGGGAAAGCATAGGCAGATATAACCCGAGACTTCTCATTACTAACAATACCACTATACCCACTAATACCTGGATTTCCCTTTGAAGCACCATCAACATTAAGCTTGTAAAAATTTGCAGAAGGGGGAATCCATTTAAATAAGGAATGGACTCTAGAACACTTCTTAAAACAAAGGTCAAACATCTCCTTACTACTGAAATCCTGAAGAAGACACTCATTTGAGAATACCATACCACTGAATAAATATGAAATCATCTTAATAGAGTTTGTAATGATGTTTTGGTGCCTAAATTTGTGGCCCTCAAACAAACAAGAATTCATGGCTTTCCAAATTTACCAACATATCACAATGGGGATCGCTTTGTAAAGGAACCTTTGATAGTCTCTTTTTCCCGATCTAAACCACCAGCTCAGAATAGCAGTAGACATATGGTTCATATCACATTTAATTCCCATATGATTCGAAAAAAATTCCCAAACCAGTTTTACCTATGGACATTGAAGGAATAAGTGATTACCTGATTCTGAGTTCTTTAGGTAGGCCTGGAATCGAGAAACCAATCGAATTTCAACCTTTTGGATGTTATCATCTAGGAGCAGAGAGTTATTGAGGATTTTCCACATGTTTATAGAGAGCTTAATAGGTATATGAGGATCCCAAATTCTTTTGTAAGTAAGAGAATTTGGGTACCTGCTCTCCATTGCCTTGCAAGCCGAAGAGAAAGAGAAGTATCCCATGTTAGAAGAAAAAAAAAGTGGTGAGAGAGAAAAAAAAGTGACGTTGAAAAAAACAGTGGTGAGAGATAATGGAAACCTTCATGTGTGTGAGAGGTTGAGAAGGAAACAAACCTCCTTACATATTTTGTCAGTCCGCAGAAAGAAGAAATTAGATAAATCAGTAGATGCGAACAAAAGGTTAGAAAGAAACAAACGTTCTTACATATTTTGTCAAATGAAAGGGGGCAGAGGTGGACGACGTGAAATGGAGGAGGGGGCGGTGGAAAACGGAGGAGGGGTGGCTGATTAGGGAAAGGGAGAGAATTAGGAGACCAATGAAAAAAACTAAATCTCATGGGTTGTGAAATTGCATAACTCAAGAGAGAGTTCGTGGAGAGAGAAATAGAGAGAGAGAGAGAGAGAGAGAGAGAGAGAGAGAGAGAGAGAGTTTGAATTAAAGTGAAGATGTGAAATGGATTGGGCGGGGTGAAAATTTGTGATAGCGTGTAGTAGACTAAAGTATTTTAAAAGATTCATTTGAATGTTGTGAATTTTTGTTCGTCGAATCTATCTCAACCATCCATTCGTGTCTAGGTGACTTTACTCAAGTGTCCAAATCTCCAAAATGATAAAATACTATTGCAACCTTCTGTTTAAATTTTAATGAGAAGGGGGGGGGGGGGGGGGGAATTAAAGTGTGTTAAAAGAGGGGGAAAATTAAAATTTTCAAGGGAAAAAAGGATAGTGCAAAAATAATTCTAATAGTGACATCATAGTTATATCTTATGACATACATAAGTTTTGTAAATTATATATATATATACATAGTGGCGGATCCACCCCAGGCCGAAGTGGGGCGACCGACCCAATTCAACTTTAAAAAAAATAGGGGTCTTTTGTGTAAACAAAATAAGTTCTAGGTGTTTTTTTATAGATTTTTCTAAAATAAAGAATCAAAATGTAAATACCTAAAAGTAACAAGCCTAAATAAACCTATCCCTTTATTCCATCCTAAAACCAAACACAACACGTTCCTTAATTCTCTTTCTCTTTCCTGACCCGAGACACAACACCCACTCCTGCTTGCTGTTGCCGCTTGTCGCCTACTGCTACCGTCGAGCTTCCCTCCATCCCTGCCTAATGTTGCCATGGGTGAAAGGTAAGAGGTTACTTTTATTTCTGTTTCAATTTGATGAGATATCTCAGATATGTATTTGCCTTTTGGTTTTTGATGAGGTGGGTTTTGGTGTTTAATGAGGTGGCTTTTGGTATTTGAGATAAGATGAGTTTTTGATAAGATCAATTTTTGGTTTTTGATAAGATGGGTTTTTGGTTTAGATTAGTTACTGATTTATGTTTAGTTTTCGGGTTTTGGGGTTAGATTTAGACTTTAGGGTGGGTTTTTGATGAGATGGGTTTTTAATGATATAGTTTAGTTTTTTAGGTTAGTTACTAAATTATGTGGTGCCTACTTTAAAGGTACAAAACTTTTGGTTTAATTGCTATCTTAAATCTAATTAATTACTATCTCAATCATTTTTTGATGTTAAAAATTGCAAAAAAAAAAGTAAAAACAACCCAAAAATTTGACTCGGGGGCGGGAGCCCCCGAACCCCCCGTCTTCGTTAGGATTTCTGTCCCTACTTCACTCAATTTCTAGATCCGCCACTATATATATATTACTAGAAAATTGAAATCAATATTTTTCTTCTTATTTTTTTTCAATTTATAGCATTCACGGTTTTCTCTCCTTTGTCTCCATAGAAGACACTATATATTCCAACAAGAAAAATTATATACGACTAGTGTGCAACCCACACGATGTGCATGAAACAAACAGTTAATTAATATAAAATATAAATATGTGTAAACATATAAGCAACAACTGCAAAGCCGTAAGAATATTATTTGTAGTATAATTAGAAATTACTTTGTCCAACATTTATATAACCACTCGTTTCACACCCATTTTTTTTAATGAAATTTAATATGATGAAAAAAAAACTTCAAGACTTTTTTAACCTATAATATACGAATCAATTTAAACGCATGTTGTAGGGAGTTACAATTTTATGAAACTAAAAAAGAAAGTTACAATTTTAAAATTGAATTTTAATTTCGCACTTTAGAGGAGACGGAGGAAATAGGAATCAATATTATAAATTGAATTTTAATTTCACACTTTTGTTTATACAAATAGGAACTAAATATTCGCACTTTTGTTTATGTTAATCCAAGTATATACGCTTCTTAGCCATAATAGGTGATTGTTTGTAGTAGCTGTGATGGGATATCCTAAATACCAAGACTGGATTGGTGAGACAAATAGATTAGGGGATATGTTTCACAGAGGTGCTAATGAATTTGTGAAATACGCAAAAAGATGTCATAATGATGAATAGTTTCTTTGTACTTATGTTAGGTGTAAGAATGGTAATGTGTTTGAGTGGAAAACAATTGAACTACATTTTTTAAGATGGGGTATGCAAGATAGTTATAGAAGTTGGGTTTTTCACGGGGAACCAAAAGTTCCTTTTGTCCCCGAGCAACCTTCACAACAACCTTCAACAAGTTGGATAAATGTTATAAATGTTTAATTTTTTCAATTATATTATAACTTTTTTATTTACTTAATTAACTAATCATGTACGTTTTCTTTTTTCATGCAAATCTTAAGAAAGTGCATGAGTCGCAATTTGATGCCGACAAACCATATTTGACTACGGACACACTTAGCCAAGTGCTTGGGGAGGATCGCAAGGGGAGGAATAGGGGAGTGAGCTCACGTGTGGGGAAGTCTAGGATCATCGGCATGGAGACGAGAAACAACGGGTTGACACATAAGGTGGACTCCCATGACGATAAGTTCTCAAGGTTGGAGGCGACGATGCTAGATATGTACGTATTCATGAAACGTCAGTTGGGCAAGGGCAAGGGCAAGGGCAAGGGCAAGGGCAAGGGAAAGGGGAAGGATAATGAGAAGGTGATAGAGGTAGATGAGGAAAAGGTCGAGGACGCCACTGCTTCATCACCGATACACACGGACTCGACGTCATACACTACACCAAAATAGTCAATTAGTAACACTACTATAGTGTTAAAAAAATTACTAACACTTTTTTACCGTTAAAAAAAAGGTGTGGGGAAGCAAATTATTAACACTTTGTTACCGTTACTAAATTATGTGTTACTAACACATCTCTACCGTTACTAAAGTGTTACAAATTTATTAAAATCGTAACACACTTTTACCATTACCAATATTCCTAACGCATTTATAACCAAAAAAAATATGTAAGATTTAGTAATGATATACGTCCATTACTAATTTTAAAGAATTTTAAAAAAAATCAATTGAAATATTATTACTATTTCTCGCCTCACAAGTCCCTCTACAAATGCTTCAGTTTTACACTAGAATTGTAAGATAAGCTTTTCCCATAAATAAAATCATGTATTAATGTCGGTAGTGACGTCCGTCTACAAAAATATATACAAAGATATATCAATATGGGTTTACAAATAACACAATCTACAACAATACGTGTCTAAAAAACATGAAACTATAATACTAACTTTGATACAACAACAAATCATTTGTTTGACACCAAGGATGACAGCAAGCAGAGCATGTTCACGAGTTTACCATCCTTATAAATACCACCAGTGGTTGAGTCAATAATGAGGATAACACAGTCAGCCTATGAGGTACCAGTAATCATGTTCTTGATAAAGTCACGATGTCCAGGGGAATCAATGACTTTGCAAAACTTGGTGGTCTCCAATTTCCACATTTCCACAGCCATAAGCATGTCAAGCACTCAGGCCTACTTCAATGACCTCTTGTTCATCTCATTAGCCTCCTTCTCGAACCTCTCGATGACACACTTGTCAATACCTCGAAGCTTGTAGATCAAGTGACCTGTGGTGGTCGATTTACCATAGTCGACAAGGCCGATGACCAAGATGTTAATGAATCGATAAACTGCGATACAATAAAGAATTTGCATAAATAAAGAGATTATATATCTTCAATTTCTCATGATCAAGAAACATCATGCTAAAGACTAATGTTACCTTGATACTTGTCTGATCATAAAGAAGTGGTAATAGTTCAAGAAGAAAGCCCTTAATGAGGTTTGGCTTATTATGAGCAGCTGTACTTAAGGTCAAGGCAGTTGCACGCCTAACATGTTGCACAATATTTCATACACGCACAAAACATATGATAATCATAAAGGTATAAGTAAGAACATCCAAAAATCAGAACAAAGAAAATGCTAAGACTCCATGCACACCCTTTTATTCACCAGTCATCAATTTATACAGAGATGTTAAAACCCTATAAAATAAAGCTGCGGTAAATAAACTGGTTTTAAAACATTATCGTCAAATTACCAGATCATTATCCTTAATAAGCATCAGGAAAGACAAGATCTCGGGTATATAATCTCATCTATCTTCACAGGCAGCTCAAATATGGAATATTTTACAGTGATTACAACTATTACTCTAGTGAATGCAACCCTATTAGTTATTCTCTCTTATAAAAGATGTACATATATTATCAGTTGTTTTCTCTCACAAAAATATAAATTATGGAACAATTTACGATATGACAAAAACAAATGCCATAGAAAGCGCCAGTGAGTCATATTGATCAGATGTAGGACATAATATGCCTAATAACAGTGGCTAAAAGTTTAAGGAATACTAGTAATAACAAATATATCTTAACTCCAAATGGATTTTCACCTCCACCAAAGAAAGACTGAAAGATGTCAAACCGAGCATGCATGCCACCACCATCTCCCATTCCTTCCTTTAGTGCATCTTTACCACATTGATCATATATGTCACACTTCTCTAGGGCATAGAGAACCACATAAGCTTGAGCAAGCTCCTTAAAATGCAAGGATATTCAATGTGAGCAGATATAAATTCATAATATAATTTAATGTAACAACTTAATGTCCACATATAAATTCTCAAAAATAAATCCAATACTTAATCAAATGTAAAAACTTAAATCTCCAAGTATAAAGTTTGATGATGTTTTCAAAATCCACAAAATTCAATACTGGTGCTTGTTGGTTGGTTGGTTCCCATTTTGTTTTTATTTTGCCTCTACGGGAATCTCATTTGTAGTTGATATTATTGTCGCATCTGCTAGTTTCAGTGGTTAACAGTTGTGTGCAATTTCTAATGATATCATCAGTAGGCAACGAATTTTGAAACAACCTCCAAAGAGAGCTACTTGCGTCTATGCCGTATGGTGGAAGTTCATATTGCTTCTATGCTATATGGTGGGGAGGGTGCCCCATGGAATTGGGTTGGCAAGGTACTTGTCTTGTCTTCTGGGTAGTGATTCCCACTTCCGTGCCTTCACCCAGTTGCCCGAACCAAGGGCCTCCGGTAATAAGATTCTTAACTGCATGTTTTATTTAAATATAAGACCCCAAGTCAGAAAAAATTGTACTTCTCCATCACACGCAACTAACAATTTGTTTGTTTTAATTAATGAGCTTCCATTTGAACAATAATGACCCATGATAAATGTGATTGTCTACGTCACAAAGCAGTTGTCATTATGTTTTATCATTTCAAAATAAAACTGGCCTCTAAGGAAAAGTGAAAATAAAAAAGAAACTCACAAGGAAGAGTGAAAATAAAAAAGAAACTCACAAGTGGAAGCACGACCCATCTGCAGTGAATGAGCTCAGGCTCCTTGTATCTGTCAAGGTTATCTTGGTTCTCTTGGACTTCACCAAGACCTAGAGTGTGAAATCCAAAGTCTCTAAAAAACACAAAAACCATTATATATAAACGTATCAGATATTTGATTACTATTAAACATGCAGTACTAGACGAACAAAAAAAAGTAAATTACGATAAACGTATTAGAATTATATTAGTACATCTACCACCCATACCCTGAAGGAATAGTAGTGGCTTTTGTAAAAAAAAATTTGTACCATATGTATATATAACTTATTATTACCCAGGTGCTGAGCCATCAAGGTAGGGTGGGTAGCGTTCACCGGGCATCCAGTCAGCAATCATGGTGAAGCGGGATGTGGTGATATCGCCAAAGCTAGAAGTTAGCATTGCAACTGCAAATTTGGACTTTGAAGAAGACAGAACTGATGGGAAAACAATGGCTATACCTCTACTACCCATACCCTGATGGGAAAAATGACAGCCCTTGATTTTTGTTTCATAATAAATCATATTGTGAGAAAATTGGATTGTAAGTTTAGAGGTTTTGAACCAAACAACTACACTATATAATAAGATACCCAACAAATAAGAACAATGTTCGATTGATCTTTTTGTCAAACACTTGGCCTGCAATTTAAACCCATCATTTGATAGAATTACAAAAAGAATCACATCAACCTAAAGTACCAAACAATCTATGAAATGACTAATTTTCACTGCACTTTAAACTCAAATCAAGTAAACCAAAGTTCATATTAAAGTAGTATATATATTCTGAATTCAGATTTCAGAATCTGCATTTATAAAACCCAAATCTAATTATATAACTTTTTGGCAGAGCACCAAATGAGTATCCGACAAAAAAGTTGCCTGCTTCGTGATGCACAATATTATCTTCATTAGTATTCATGATGAAAAAAAATCAAGTTTCAAAGAATGCTGAATTGAATACCAGTAAAACTAATATAAGAGAATGATATATGCGGACATTGTTATGTCTACTATTTAATTAGCAAATAATATAGAATAATTAATTAAATAATTATTACAGAATTAAAATGAAATTACAAAAAATGAGAATCACTTACTTGGTACGATAGAAGTATATTATAGAAGACTAAGAAATTGAATCTCAGCCCTGTGTGATACCACAGTTTTCTTAAGACAATTTTATTCCCTCCCAAGTGTTTTAGGTTAACGAATAATTGTCTCCCAAGATAGAACGAATTTCGAATTAATTCATGTAGCACAACAATGAATCAATTCCATTGAACACAAATCAGTGTATTTACTCAACCAAACAACATGACTAATAGTAATAAAATGAAATGAATGCAGGAACCCAAAATTTATGAATAACAGCATTTATGGTTGGAAGAAAATAGGAGAGGAAATTTTTTTTTTTTTATTTTTTAAAAAACGGAGGGAAGCATTTGTATTTATAGTAAAGAAAATGACTATTAAAAATAATTGTCAAAACAGTTAAACGAATTTACTTGTTGACTGTTGGCAATAGCTGCCAACAGTTTATTAATTAATTAATTAATTAATTTCGTAATTAATTAATAATTAAAGCCCATAAAGTTAATTTAAATCGGACCAAAAATTTAAGAGATTACAAGCCTAAGTCCAAGCCCAAACCGAACCGAATCGAGCCGAGCCTAGTTTTCTGGACAGACAGACGGCGCGTGAGCGCGCGCGTGGGCTTTTGGGCCAAGCCCAATACATGCATAGTGTTGGTCATCTCCTATTCAAAGGGCTGCGGTACCCCAAGGCATCCAAACCTTAGTCCATACTTGGGGTGTTATTAACTCACCAACTTTTCACTACTCATCTAATGTGGGAAAAGAGTTAAAACATACCCAATTCAGTTACTTTCATATATATCATTCATAACTTAAATGAATTGGACATGTGAATATACTACGTTAATCTCCTTGTGGAGGAGAATGCATTCGTATATGGTCCCACAATTATCGTGGTGTGAGTCCCACCTAAATTTGAGGTCAAAGTTGCTCAATATTCTATTCAGAAAATTCTGAACAACTTTAAGTATTCGCATTAAGTCCCGTTTTTTCAACAATCCCCCACATGAATGATATATTACTATAAATAAAACAGAACAGATGCTAATGCATATGCATACACAGGTTGAGTAAAACTGAAGATTTATTGCATTGGGAGAAGTAGGCTAGTGGCCTTGAACTTTCCTTAGTGATATACCATCAGATTTACTTGGTTAATCAGTAGACTTCACGTCTTTGAACCGGCAACCATTTCTGTAATCCTAGACAATAGTATTCACATAACAATTCTTCAATACAGTTGGTTCTCACGTTTGTGTTCATTTTGGCCATGAACACCACTTGGTTCTGTGAGTATTTTAGAGAATTTTCCTCTCATTATTCTCATAGAAGTGACCCATTTCTTACTCATGTAGGTGACTTCCATAGAGAGTATCCTGCAATATCCTACATAGACAAACATAGATATGGATGTCATTAAAAGAATAACTTATCATAATTTTACGGCAGATGTTCACTGTCTCATCTTTGGAATGGATGGGATTAAATATCCTTTAGTGCTTATTGAATACAATGTAATTTGGTTTTCCCATTGAACCTAGATCTTGGGATCTCCAATCAGCTAGGTTGGGTTGCCACTATATTGATTCTTATTTATTTATAGGCTTTAGACCCATTCCTCTCGTTGATCTTTAAACTTGCTCTCGGTTTAAACCTTTCATTAATGGATCCACTATATTATCTTTTGACTTTACATAATCAATTGAGATAATTCCGTTTGAGAGAAGTTGTCTAACGATATTATGTCTACGACTAATATGTCGTGACTTTTCGTTATACATGTGATTTTGTGCCCTTCCAATCGCCGATTGAATATTACAATGTATACATATTGTGGGCACAGGCTTCGACCAATCTGGAACATCCTCTAAGAAATTTCGAAGTCATTCAGCTTCTTCTCTAGCTTTTTCTAGTGCAATGAATTCAGATTCCATTATTAATCTTGTAATGCACGTTTGTTTTGAGTATTTTCATGATACAGCTGCACCTCCAAGGGTAAACACATACCCACTCATAGACTTGGAGTCTTTTGTATCAGATATCTAATTTGCATCGCAATGTCTTTCGAGAACAACTGGATATTTTGAGTAGTGCAATCCATAATTTTGAGTATATTTCAAATAACCCAAAACTCCCCATATTTCCTTCCAGTGATTTCTCCCTCGATTACTCGTAAATTGACTTAGCTTACTTATTGAGTATGCTATGTTCGGTCGTGTACAGTTCATGATATACATTAAACTGCCTATAATATGAGAATATTCTAGTTGAGATATGCTTTCACCATTATTTCTTACTAGATATAAATTTACATCTATAGGTGTCATGGTAGGACTGATATCATACTTCTTGAATTTTTTAATTATTTTCTCAATGTAATGAGATTGATATAAGATAAGTCCATCCGATGCTTTAGAAATTTTAATTCCTAATATAACATCGACGATACCCAAATCTTTCATGTCAAATCAACTACTCAACATTTGTTTTGTAGTTTTGACAATTTTCAAATTACTTCCCATGATAGGCATATCATCAACATAGAGGCACACAATGACATATCCATTTTGAATGTATTTAAAATAAACACATTTATCGCATTCATTAATTTTGAAGCCATTTGATAATATTGCATTATCAAAATTTTCATGCCATTACTTAGGTGCTTGTTTTAATCCATAAAGTGATTTAACAAGCTTACATACTTTTCTTTCTTGTTCGAGAGCTATGAACCCTTCAGGTTGCTCCATATAAATTTCCTCATATAGTTCACCATTTAAGAATGAGGTTTTTACATCCATTTGATGTATTTCAAGTCCATTAATAGTAGTTACTGCTATTAACATTCGAATGGACGTTATTCTTGTTACCGATGAATATATGTCAAAGTAATCCAACTCTTCCTTTTGCCTATAGCCTTTAGCTACAAGTCTAGCTTTATATTTATCAATTGATCCATCAGCCTTCAACTTCTTTTTGAAGATCCATTTATAAGCTAATGGTTTTGAACCTGGTGGAAGATCCACTAGTTCCCATGTGTGATTTTATAATATGGATTCAATTTCACTATTAATTGCTTCTTTCCAATTAGAAGCATCGGGTAAGGATATATCTTCTTTGTACGATTAAGGTTCATTTTCTAGAAGATATGTTAGAAAATCCGAACTGAAAGAAGTCAAGGTTCTTTTTCTTTTACTACATCTTGGTTCATCCTCTTTTGGTTCAATAGGTTGATGAGTACCACTTATAGTAGCTTTATTTGTCCTTTTAGAAGGACCAGATTCTCAGGTCATGTTATAATGACACCCCACCTAATAAAATACCGGGTGATCAATCCTATACCAAATTAAAACATGAGTCTCATATGGTTCATTCTTAGCATCACTGCCGAAAACCAAATTAATTACTAATAACCGATTAGGCTGGCATCAAAATTTTATTTAATTAATCTTTTTAGCCAAACCAACTAAATAAAACATTCACACAGTTATAAGCAATAACTGAAATGAAATAAAATTTACCGAACACTTGGTTTAACATAATACAACCAAATCGAATGCCGCACTAAAAGGCGGTAAAAGAATAAATTAATGAAGTTGGGTTATTGTCCCGAATGTTTCTACAATACCTCCTATCAAGATCTTAAGGATAAAAGCGTCTACAATAAACTTGCGTGCATCCACAGCAGTTGCAGCAAACATCTGACTCGAAAGAATCATTATCCAGGCGTCCCTGTGTCTGGACACCTAATATATATATACATATATAACAAGAGAGGGGAAAATAGAGAAGTGGGTCAGAGCCCTAGTTTTGAAAATATTTTAGGAAGTGCATAAATGCCATATTTTAAAATATGAAAATCTCTCATATTTAAATTGGTATCGTACTCTCATGAGATACTCCTCACCCCTCTTCTAATAGTGCACACATATCGCATATCTTTTAAACCATCTAAGTTTAGATACTATGCCTAACTAATCTATAACACCCCTCCTCTAAGTCCTCATAACTATCACCTACCCTGCGTCATATAATATCGGCTATACAGTAAGCTATCACACAAGCTTAAAATTAATATAATCCTCGATTAGATTTATATATTTCTCACACACACACATATATATATATATATATATATATATATATATATATATAGCATACCGTTCATATTCCAAAACTTTCATTAGCTTAAAATAATCTTTTTCACTTTAGTATATAAAATCTCGTATATATAATTCTAATTTTAATATACGAATCACAATTTAAATCCAGATATAATCTCCTGGAATGAGAATAAAACCTTACTCATTTTACTCTTTACACTGGTTAAAGCTATATGTTGTCCTGTCTTCATATACAAGCAATATACTATACGCAACAAGTATAATTATACCTATCACAATCATAAGTATAATAACCATCCCATCGAGCTACAACTCGACGATGCAGTCTCATAGTGCCTATTCGAATCCGGGTTTACTCACTCAACCACGGTACCAAGACAGACTCACTCATGGTCATGGTAAAAATGCACAACGGTGGAGGCGATCATGTTCCCTCCTGCAAGTGGAATACACACGTCGCACTCGTATACGAGACGAGATGACCTGGGGATATACTATCCCTGCTCCTCAAGCCAGGGGATTCACCCACATCGCGCAACCTCCCTGGATCGCACTAGAGAAAATATAACCTGGCTGTCCAATCCTACGTCCGGGAAAGCCTATGGAACCAGCCTGTAAGATAAAAATATACCAATCACACGGATATATTTATTCGTATCACATCATATATATATATATATATATATATATATATAGTAACAACTCCCGTATATAATATAAATCACTTCTCAATATATATGACTAAAATTGCCAAACTCTCATAGCGATAGCCAATAACCCCGAATGTTCCAATTCGTAATAGTATATAAGTATTCGCACACTTACAATACTAAACTTATAAGTACTCCTTTACTTAATATAAACTCGCACGTTAATTACTTTTAAGGACTCATATATATACTCCCGAATATACCAATTCGTACTAATAAAAAAAGTATACTATTGACTTATTTGGATTCTATAGGTATTGCATCACCTATAATAATAATCATCAATAGACGTATAGGATAACCGCTCAATTATCTTTAGCCCATATCCTAGATTCCATCCTAATCGCACCCTAGGATTTTCTTAAATGTATTCAACCCATATACATTCTAACCGCATAAATAACTCTACACACTTGTCAAAGACCTCTCTCTCCAATGTTGCTCAACCCGAACATTCACTAGGTCCGTTCCCCGAATTGTACACTAAATTAACCTGAGGTCCCATCTTTCATTCGGAGGTTTACTCAACCTCAATAGCATCATCTAGGATTCCTAATATCATATCTAGAATCCCCCATAATCTTCTCCAATTGCAATTTAACTCCCCCTAAAATCAAAGAAGGAAAACTGCCAATTTCAACAAAGGAGAATCGTTTTGCCCCAAATGCGAATCGATTTGGGCCAGCGAATCGATTCGGTTTCCATCTGAATCGATTCGCAAAGTGTTCTGCAAGCAGGTCCTCAAAGGCAAATCAATTCGGTCTCACTCCGAATCGATTCGGCCTGAGACAATCTTATAGGTCCCCTTATGCGAATCGATATGGTCTAGACCCGAATCGATTCACCCCGTACGGAGCTTAAAGTTTGGGCGATTTCATTTTCTCCAAAATACCCAAATATCAACCCAACCTCCATTTATGGTTTCTAATCTCAACCAACAACTCTATAATCATCCTAACACTGAATTATAACTAACACATCAATTGATTTGTGGTATTAAACAATTTCTCTTAGGTTTAAACCTTAAAATAATTAAAGCCCTAGTTTTATCATTTCTCCCATTTCAATTGAATTTTACACTCCATTAACATAGTTTTAACATTAGAAATCATTAAGAGTTTATAATACATCAATTTGTAAACTCATACCCAAATTTTCCAAATTTATTTTAAGGGTTCTAACCCAAAATTCATATAGTTTACCAACTATAATATGAGATACACACACTCAATAAAATAAATCAAGTAACCACTTGCCTCATGGATAAAATCTGACGACCTCGAGTCGAATCCTGTGGAGTTTATCCGGAATCCCCTCTTTATTCCTCTTTATCCTTCCTCTCTTCTCTTTCTCTTCTTTCTCTATTTTTCTTGCCTATTTGAGAGAGAATAAAGGTTTATCCCTTATAAACCCAAAAATAACTCGTTTACTCAATTGCGAGTCCCTACTAGTCCAAAAATCCCCGAAAACTAAACACTACCCCCGGATAATCTATTTTGACTATCTCGACCATTTCAAAACCAACCGTGCGCTTGAAATCTCCATCCGAGTCACTTAATTAAAATTCACTAATTAAACTCAACACATCTCGATACGCATTTTCTACGACATAAAATAATTCCCGTCGCTTCACCCAGCTGCGACATGACATAAAAACATTCCGACTCATTTACTCAGTCTCCAAAGTAAATGTAGCACGTGTCGGTAGTCATCTAACACTTATTATTCTAGAATTTAGTATTCAATGAAATTCCTCAAATTTCTAAATTTTTCCTGTTATGCAATGTAAATATCCATAAAAGTGCGGGGTATTACAGTTCTATGGGAATTCATTTTCAAAAAATGAAGTGTCCCTCGATTCAATAATCGTATATACATGAGTATCTAAAATCTCAGATTTACAAACTAAGAAACGATATGCACTGCTATTAGTTGCATAACCGATGAATACATAGTCAACGGTCTTTGGCCCTATTTTTACCTTTTTAGGTTTAGGAACCATTACCTTAGCTAAGCACCCCCACACTCGTAAATATTTATAGCAAGGTCTTCGACCTTTCCATAACTCATATGGCATCTTATGATTTTTCTTGTGTGGTACTTTGTTAAGAATATAATTAACAAATAATAAGGCTTCCCCCCACAAGTTATGGGGAGCTCCTGAACTTAGCAACATAGAGTTCATCATCTCCTTTAATGTACAATTTTTGCGTTCAACAATACGATTCGATTGAGGAGAATAAGGAGCTGTGGTTTGATGAATAATTCCATTTTCAGAACAAAATTCCTCAAACGGATATTCATATTCACCCTCTCTATCACTCCTAATAGCCTTTATCTTTTTGCTTAATTGATTCTCAACTTCATTCTTATATTGTTTAAATGCATTAATAGCCTCATCTTTACTATGTAATAAATATACATAGCAATATTTTGTGCAATCGTCAATAAAAGTAATAAAATACTTTTTTCCACCTCTAGTTTGTACAAATCTTAAATAAAAAATATCCGTGTGAATTAAATCTAGTGGTTCGGTTATCCTTTCAATTGAATGAAAAGGTAATCTAGCTAATTTTGATTCCACACAAATATCACATTTATGATTTTTATCAATATTAAATTTTGGCAAAAAATCTAAGTTAATTAATCTATGCAAGGTATAAAAATTAACATGTCCTAATCTAGCATGCCAAATATTAGAAGACTCAATCAAATAAGTAGAACTAGGAATTTCATTCATAGGGGATGCCTTAGGCATCAAAGTCATTACATTCATTTTAAAGAGCCCCTCAGATAGGTAGCCCTTTCCTACATACACATCATTTTTAGATAATACAAAATTACCAGAAACAAATACAAGCTTTAATACATTCTTTCTTAGAAGTGATCCAAAAATCAGATTTTTTTGGATATCAGGTACAAGTAACACATTGTTTAGGGTAGACTCTTTTCCCGAGGTCATCTTCAGAATAATATTTCCTTGTCTCACAACTTTAGAACTCGAAGAGTTTTCCATAAAGAGAGTCTCCTTATTTTCTAAAGTTTTATAATTATTGAACATCCATTTGTTGAGCCTCAGTATCCACCCACCATTCCTTGGTATTTCCTACCAAGTTATATTTAGAGACAACATCAAAAAGATTTAAGTCTTCGATATCATCATAAATATTCTCACCCTCCGGGACATTTGCTTGAGCATTTTTCTTCTTGGCGTTCTTTGGTTTGCGACACTCGCTTGAGCAATGTCCTGGCTTGCCGCAATTGTAGCATTTGTCTTTGAACTTCTTTCTTTGCTTAGATGTTCCTTCCCCATCACACTTAGGTTTGGACTTAGGACCTTCAACCACATGTGCCTTGGACTCCATGATGTTCTTTACACTTTTCTTTTGAGATTCATGGTTGTCTTCTTCAATCCGCAATCAAACTACCAATTCTTCAACATTCATCTCCTTGCGTTTGTGCTTGAGATAGTTTTTGAAAAAATTCCAAGATGGAGGCAATATTTCAATTATCGCCGCCACTTAAAAAGTGTCACTGACTGACATTTATTCAGCATGAATGTCATGAAGAATAACCCGAAGTTCTTGAACTTATGCAATAATCGGCTTAGAGTCAATCATTTTGGAGTCTAAAAAATCCCCATGATGAATTTCTTCATACCAGCATATTCAGTTTTATACTTCTTCTCCAAAGAATTCCATAATTATTTTACGGGTTTCATAGTGTTGTACACGTGATACAATGTCTTGTCCAAGTATGTCAGGATGTAGTTACGGCACATATAATCATAATGTTTCCATGCTTCAACAGCATCAACCTTTCCAGTCTCACCGCCTTCTTTCAAAATCGGACAATCCTCATACACGAACCTTACCAATTGGAAAGTCGTGAGGTAAAAGTACATCTGTCATTGCCAACGTTTGAAATCAGCCTCAGTAAATTTTTCCGATTTTTCCCCATGTGGCATAGTTACGGGGGCAACAAAAGGAGCATGTGTCAGATTCACCGTAGATGGAATGTTCACGATATGTGGTGGAACGGTAATTGCATTTTCTAAATCCATTTCTGTTACAAAAACAATTTTTTTTATCAATGATAGTATTCATATGTAATGAAATTATCAAAACAGAATACAAAATTTTGTACACCAATTTCCTCCAAATATAATTAAGATTAACTGAATTCTAAATAATTTTTGATTTATATAATATAGAATAAAACAAAATTTCAACACAATATTCAAATTTCTATGTCATAGAATTAAACTAAGTTATTAAACACTCGTTTATATTAATCTGAGTTAAACAAGAAAAAATCCGTGTCACACTGTTTTTAATATTAAAAAAAAGTGCGTACAAAACAGAATTATAATTTTAAGATTAAAACTCTTATATAAACAGATTTAACCAAATTTACAAATAAAATTTTTATTTTCTAAAACAGAATATATAAACGGTGTAGAAATTAATTTTCCGTAACACTAACTATTTTATTAAATTTCTATAATAAAGAAATATTTTAGTACAAATTTTCTGTAAAACAAATTTATTTTATAGAAATAAAATTTTGTAATTAAAAAAAATTGTACACAATATAAAAAGTAGAACAAAATAAAATTTTCTTATGATTGTTATGTCTACTATTTAATTAGCAAATAGTACAGAATAATTAATGAAATAATTATTACAGAATTAAAATGAAATTACAGAAAATGAAAATTACTTACTTGGTACAATAGAAGTATATTAGAGAAAACTAAGAAATTGAATCCGAGCCCTGTGTGATACCGCAGTTTCATTAAGACTGTTTTATTCCCTCTCAAGTGCTGTAGGTTAATGAATAATTGTCTCCCATGATAGAATGAATTTTAAATTAATTCATGTAGCACAACAATGAATCAATTCCATCGAACACAAATCAATGTATTTACTCAACCAAACAGCATGACTAACAATAATCAAATGAAATGAATGCAGGAACCCAAAATTTATGAATAACAGTATTTCTAGTTGGAAAAAAATAGGAGAGGGAAAATTTTCATTTTTTTTAAAATTGGGGGGAAGCATTTGTATTTATAGTAAATCAAGTGACTGTTCAAAAAAACTGTCAAAATAGTTAAATGAATTTAACTGTTGATTGTTGGCAATAACTGCCAATAGTTAATTAATTAATTTCGTAATTAATTAATAATTAAAGCCCAGAAAGTTAATTTAAATCGGACCAAAAATTTAAGAGATTACAATCCTAAGCCAAGCCCGAACCGAACTGAACCGAGCCGAGTCGAGCTGTCCAAACGGACGGGCGATGCGAGCCCAACACATGCATAGTGTAGGCCATCTCCCCTTCAAAGAGTTGGGATACCCCAAGGCATCTAAGGCTTAGTCCATACTTGGGGTGTTATTAACTCACCAATTTTTCACTACTCTTCTAATGTGGGACAAGAGTTGAAACGTACCAAATTCATTAACTTTAATTGTTTTTAGTCATTTTGGGGACATATATATCATTCATAACTTAATGGAATTGGACATGTGAATATACTACGTTAATCTCCATGCGGAGGAGAACACATTTGTATATGGTCCCATAATTATCGTGGTGTGGGACCCACCTAAATTTGAGCTCAAAGTTGCTCAAAATTCTATCCAAGAAATTTTGGACAGCTTGAAGTATTCACATTAAGTCCCATTTTTCCAACAGAAATGGGTATGCTGAGTAAATTGGGTATATTATTAGGGGGATAATTAAATGTAACCAGAGTAAATTATGTGTATTCCTTTAAGACCACAGTAATCTGGGTGGTGAAGCCCTTATGTTCATGCACAATAAAATACATGGGAGTCGAAACTTTTAGGTCCATTAACCAACTTAACTTAAAAACCACAGTCGTAACATTCAAAATAGGACAAAAGATAATAAAGATAGTATATATTACTATAAAACCACAACAACTACTTAGTAATAGTATATTAGCGAAACCAAGGTTCTAAAAAATGCGGGGTGTGATCGAGGTGTGGAGGCCAAGCCTTAAGCCTTAAAAGCCTAGGCGGGCCTTGGCGTAAAAAGGCGTTTAGGTCTTTTTAATATATTTTAATATTTTTTTAACCATAACAAGGCTATTAAAATACTAAAATTGTACATATCATAAAAATATGTCTGAATATTTGCAAATAAAAATACTATTTGATTATTTTGGATGAGATAATGGTCCAACTTGCAAAAAAATATTTAAAAGGCGTTATCGTTTCACTAAAGCATTGTTGTTTTTAGAGAAAAAGTACTCGTTAAGGGTTTTACCAAGCATAAGGTGTCAAAATCTTAAGGCGGGGCGTTTCTCCCAAGCCTCAAACCTAGGCGTGCCTAGGCGGAGTCTAGGCGGGTTTTTTAGAACAGTGAGCTGAACGCAATTATAATCTTCATTAAATAACAAAGTCATATCTAAGACTCTGAATATAAGTTCTTACTTGATTTAAAATTACAGACAACATAATAAAATTATAGATCTTAGGAATGACGAAAGGAAACATTCCTAAGCTCCTTTAGAATATGTGGCTCATCTTCCATCCTCATCCTTTCTGCAATCACATTTTACAAAATCATGGGATTAAAAAAATACGATTCAAGGTACATCATCGTAAGCGTAGAGGCGTCATAATTCCTGTGTAATATATTCCAATATATACTAATATGTTGACAAATGATGTTTAATCACGAGAATAAATTAGGCCATATCTAACTATTGATAAAAATTTGGGGGTAATTGATCTATAACTCTTATTGGTGAAACCTAATTCATATCAGAAAGAAAAAAAACAAAGATTAAACCAATGAGACTAAATTTGTGCTTTTACGAAAAGAAAAAGGAGAACAACGTACTTCAAAATCCCTAAATCGTGAGACCTACGTGATGCGATGGAGCTTGAGAACAAGGCCGAGAGTTTGAGATGAGGTAGGGATGCGATTGATAGTCTGAGAAGAATACAAAATTATGTGTTGGGGATTTTTATTTTGGTGCATATGAGAACCCTAGGTAATGTGTTGAACCTTTCATTTGGGTGACTTTGAGTCGGGATTTTATTATGGTTGGTTGGGAAATTTTCCATTTTTTTTCTTTTACTTTTCAATTTTAAGATATTAAACTAAAATTAGTAACACATATATTGAATTACTGACACTAATTTATTGTTATAAACAGTAATAATAAAATACTGTTAGGAATTAGAAAATTAGTCTGTTACTAATAGTGCATTTTGGTGTAGTGATATGATGATCCATTTCCCATCACGACCCCCGTCGACTGGCCTATGTCAACACTCGGTTGGTCGAGCGTGCATCTACTCAACATATATTGTGGGTTGCTAATAGCGAGGGAGTGAGGCATCCGAGCTTCCTCTTGGGTATTCCGGTTCATGGACGTCTCCTCCAAGACATTGAGGCAAGAGTGCGCGTCACACATATGGTGGAGGGAAAGGAGAACTCACCTTTGTGGTTGCGCGAAAAGTGCGGCATTCAGCATATTGAGGGGTCTCTCAATTCATATTTCGTGTGGCCTTCCTTCCTCCTCTAAGCTACTGAAGATTGACATTGTTTCTATCTTTTTTATTTGGATATTAGATTGTATTTGTATTTTTTTTATTTTGATACATGTTGGTTTGGATATGGATGTTATTATTTCTATTTTATTTGGATATAGATTATATATGCCATGATTTCATATATTATTTGTATTTTATTTGGATATATACGTTTGGACAGGTACAATTTTGCTATTACATACTGTTGGGAAGTAGCAGTGGACATACTGCCCAACATCTTGTTTTAATTCTGCCCATAATTGTCATGGTCAAAGAGCGCGACAAGTCCGTGACAAAAAACTTGTCATGGAACTATCACAGTCTTTTACCATGATATTTTTTTCGATTTTGCCAAGATTTTGACCGTGATAAAAAGTTGTCAAGGTTAAAGACCATGACAGGACCATGACAATCTAATGAACTTTTCACAGTTTTTGACCGTGACAAGTCCGTATCAAAGAAGTTGTCATCCACAGACTTGTCCCGGTCATTGACCTTGACAAGTTGGACTTGTCATAACCAATGACCGTGACAAGTCGATAGTTTTGATATAGTGTTTGAGTTAGGTGTAATTCATATAAGACATATCTAAAAAAATAATTAAATTAAGAGCAACATCTATATTTGCTTAAAGAGTGGGAATATGTGAGCATTTTCCTTCACCTTCAGTATACCCTTCTTGTCATTCGTAAGCAAGTTAAGCAATCTAGAAAATAACTTACCTGTATTATTGGAAAGCTATAAACCATCAATAATAGAAAATGATAGATTAAAATGAATAGAAAGGCATATCATGTGATCTTACTATTTTTTAAAAGGAGTCGACATTTATAGAAATAAAAAATATTGATACAATCTCACAATAATAATTTCCAAAACATCATGCAGTTTAGTTCTTGAAGATCAACTAATACAGTCCTTAAGTGAGCGGACTATTGATATCAAAGTTTCGAATAAGGGTTCATGAGAACCAAAATCTGAATTTGATGAGAGAGAGAGGGAGGAGATATCTACAAATTTGAAACAGATTCATAGATTTAAGAGGTTTTAAGAAGGGTAAAGTGGAAGGTTTAAAAAATAAATTATCTTTTCCCAATTATCTCTGAAATACTTTCCCATTCTCAAACATGTGGTTGACGAACTATTTGGTTTGAAGGATTGTATTTGGGTTATGATGACTGAAGGTGGTGCCGATAATGTTCGGTCGTAATTGTGAAATAGTTATTTTTTGTTGATTTTTAAATTATTGGAGATGACGATTGCGTGTTTCGATATTGATGAGAGGGTGCTCTGGTGGAGGCTGAAGGCAGAGCACCACAGAGTGACATCGGAGTGTGTTCTGCAAGAAGATCATACTCATAGTGTACTACACCAAATCTGTCGAATTGCCACGGTCATTGACCTTGACAAGGTCAATGACCGTGATAATTCTGGGGGTGACAACTTTTTTTGTCACGGACTTGTCATGGTCATTGACCGTGACAAGTTCATTAGATTTGTCACGGTCCTTGACCACGACCAACTTTGTCACGGTTATGGACCG